>JABUQX010072344.1:0-29623 GCA_015478945.1 Trachelipus rathkii
GAAGGTTTATGAGAGACGATTAATGTTTGAGTTACCTGACAAATTGTACCATTAAAATTGATGGAAGAATTTAACGACAAATAAGAATTGGTCCCATTTTCATATAGTAATTATTATGATTTGAGCGTGCATTTGTTTACTGAGTAAAGACTGGATAAGTTGTGGAGGCTAAACTTAGTTTGTGTATCATGTATTTTAATTAAGACTTATACAGAATATTTGAATTGCAGTAAAAGATTAAATATCTCTTAAACGTGGACATAATATTGACCTAACAAGTTATATAAGACTGGCAGGTCCTGATGGTGTATCATTTTGGTAGAATTTTTGAAGGAAGGGTAGTAGCTTTTTAGCATGCATATGAGTCTGCACTGTATTTTTTGATTTTAACCGATCCTAAGTTAAATATTTTGGATGTAATGTAACCCTTTATTTTCATTTAGAACGTATGAAAACAGCATGATGTTGTTGTCGTATTTATTAAAGAAAGTGATATAATCAAGCATTTGGTGTAATTATTAGTAGTCCAATTAAGCTTACTTTTATCGCATTGCATAAGTTCGTGAAAATTTAGAAATGTTCATAATAAGAAATATTTGGATTAAGATAACAAGTAAATCATGTTATTGATACTCCCATCATGGTCTTTTCAGAAAAGTAGGCTTCTCTATAGTAAGACAAATCTATTTTATAATTTGTGGAATTGAAACATATACTGACTGTGGGCTATCGGGGAAGGGGGGAGAGGATGCAGTTGATATTGTTTTATTCGATTATTTCTACGTCTGTTATTTGCTAAGCTTTTGTATAGATTCCTTGCGATATTAGGCTTAGATATTACAAGTGTGTAAGTGTCTGCATGTTGTGATTATCTTTCGTTAAGTATTGGGCTGAGGGATCGTATACATTGTGGTTGCGATTAAGTATTGTTGGTCTGTGATCAGTAATAGTCACAGTTAAAACTAATCGGTACGGAATTAGAGGACATAAATGTGAGCAGAATACGTACGATGAATGAGTATGTCGCTTCCGGAGGAGTACGTATAATGCTCATGCTAAGGATAATGAGATTGTTTGTCGGCATTGCAAATTGTTGCATAGCACATGCAATGTGTGTCATTTTTCTGACAATTCACTTTGTCGAGCGTAAGTAGCTGCTACATATATGAATATTGTTGGTTGCGATGTTGAATCGAAGACGTCTTAATTTTTTATGTAACGTGTGATTCTCATCTCCGACGGGTGTCATCGGTGCCTCTAGATTATTAATTATTATGATGTAATTATTAATTTAACTTGTGTACTCTTTTCCAAGCGCTGCGGCTCGCTCTATATTGAGTCAAGTCAGCCATGTGATTGTTTAGGTGCGCCACGTTGGATGAGATTACAAGGGATGGCATCATATCGAAGAGTGAGGTAACATGGGATTGACGGCAGTCATCACATTGACAGAGAGATGTTCTATTGTTCGATACATTAACAACATATTCAATCTTGTTGAATCTCTTCAGGGCAACATGAACACACCAACATCATGGACACACACCACACACACACACAAGCACCCACTGAGCACACACACCTTTTTTTCTTGCTCCTAATCCAACAGATCAGTCTTAGTCTGTTACCTAACGCCTCTACCCGCTTATGTCTTTGTGTCTCACCGCATATCTTACATCTCAATATTAAACGCCGACATCACAAACACAACACACTGATATTATCCCGCGGCGCGCTCCCCCAAACCGTTTTGGCTCGACTGTGTCTCCGCCGCGCCTTTGCGCGCCCGTGTCCCAGCTTTCCGCTTCCGCCCCTGCCTCTGCGCACCTGTCGTTGGTATAGTCTGCGTTTTCGATCTTCGGTATCGACGTTGTCAATATAGAGGTAAGCACTCAGAAAGGTTTTACTACTCCGCTTTACTTTCCCCAACTTCTCTTTGCCCCAACATTGTGACATTATCAATATTGGAACGGGATGGAAAACATCTCCCCGCAACATCCAGTCCTATTCGTGATGCTCCTACATCCTCCAACGCGTGAATCACCAAGTACATTCACTTTCAACCGGACATGTACAACTAAGACAAAGCGTGCAAGGCGGCCTTTCAGTCCTAATTTCAAATCATGTTTAAATACAAATTTTAGAATATACTTGGGCACTACTAAATATGAAATAAATGAATTAAAAATTTCATTCTCATACGGCTTGAGAAGTTCAATTCAGTCTATGAGGATTTGCGGTAATAATGGATTAAACTCGAAGATAAAGGTTAATTACCCGTGAAGCGGAAAGGGCTTATCCTTTTCTCCGATAATTTGACACGATAAGAAATTACGCAAGGAGTGGCTATGAAAATGAAGATGTAATTTTTCTTTAAAATTATATCTGTTAGTAATTATATTAGTAATATATATATATATATCATATATAGTAATTATATATATATTATATATAGTGATTATTATTATATTATATTATATAGTATATTATATATCATAATATAAGTATAATATATATATATATTATTAATATTATATTATAATATAATTATTAAAATAAAAATAATTCTATTTATTATTATTATTATTATTAGTATTATTATTAATTATTATTTTTATACTTTCAAGAAAAAAAAAGATGATTTATTTATTTTTCATAAATTGGGATCTATTCAATAGCTTCTTCATCCATCAATGATCCTAATAATAAAACCAACGCAAAAACCATTAACAACAACAACAAAACAACAAAACACAACAACAACACAATCACAAATCAACAACAACAACATAAAAAAACAAACACAACAACAATCATACATATGCACAGCTCACGACAACAGAAAATAAAGACAACACCGAAAACAACTATGCAACCCTCCTAAAGATAAGTATGAAGATGGTTTGATAAATCAGAGTCACATGGGTATCTAATGCAATTTCGATGGCAACGATGCAATCGATGACATCGATGGCATCGAATGCCGAAGCAATATTAGCAACACAAACACACAAAACACATACACACACACACCACACATACACACACACCACACACAAACCAAACACCACAACACCACCCAACCACACACACCACACAGCACACCAACATCTACACACATCACGCACACACAACACAACACACACACCA
Organism: Trachelipus rathkii; assembly: GCA_015478945.1. Lineage (NCBI taxonomy): Eukaryota > Metazoa > Arthropoda > Malacostraca > Isopoda > Trachelipodidae > Trachelipus > Trachelipus rathkii. The sequence continues at coordinate 3,151 of JABUQX010072344.1, forward strand.
ACACACACACACTGACACACTACACCCACACACCCACACATTCACACACACACACACACACACACACACACACACTTCACACACCACACACACACACACGCACCACACAACACACAAATACACACAAAATAGCCTCCGTTGATAAATAAACTCTATTATATATATATACTATAATATATATATATAGAATGTTATCATTAATTTAACCTTTAAGAAATAAATCTCTTAGTATATTTAATTTATTCAAAAATATTTATTAATGTTGAGTTATTATTATAAATTAATTATAATATTATATTATTTATTCTTATTATTATTAAATAAATTTAATTAAATCAAGAAATAGAGAGTAAATTTTTTTTTCTGATTCATTTGGAGTTAATAACATTTTCCCTTTCGGGTGATAGACAAGAATCCCATCGAGAAAAAAGCAGTTAACATCAATGGCATTAAAACAGACAAACAAAACAACAGCAGGCAGCAGTCACACACAAGAACACAAGCATACAACTAAACGAACAACAACATAGCAAAAAAAACGACAACAACAACGAACAAAGCAGATAAAGCAGATAATGAAAGTTGCCATCAACCGAAAAAAGCCATGGAATTGAGCGAATTGAACTTTTTGTCGAATCTATATGTTTTTTTTTCAATTATTCTTTTCTTTCTTGCTTAATATTATTATTTATTATTATTATTTATTTATAGTTTATTATTTATTATTATTATTATTATTAATTATATTATTTATTATTGATTATTATTATTAATTATGATTATTATTATATATGTATTATTTAATTTTTTTAACTCTCTTGACCTTCTATCTCTCGCAAGAATCTCTTTTTCTGAGAGGGTGTGAGAGAGAGTGAGAGAAGAGAGGAGGAAGAGAGAGAGAGAAGAGAGAGAGAGAGAGAGAGTAAAATTCTTCATGTCAGGTTCATATTTCATTTTTAGAAACTCATCATTAAACGTTATTAGTAACGAAATACCTCGACCTCTTTCATGTAAGGTTCATGTCTACCATGCTGCTCGTAGGAAATATTATTAATATTTCAGATATTTCCAATGCTCATTCACTGCAAATTCATCTCCATCTTAAACAATTTTAAATTATTACAATTAATCATTCTATTTTATATATTTTTCACTTGGATTGCTAACCACATAGTAATGAAAACGAAGTATTGTTGTTACAGTTGCGAATTTTGTGAGAGAGAGTGAGAGAAGACCAGAGAGAGAGAAGCCGAGAAAGAGAGAGAGAGAGAGAGAGAGAAGAGAGAGTAGAGAGAGAGAGAGAGAAGAGAGGGAGAGAAGAGAGAGAGAGAGATGAGAGAGAGAGAGAGATGTAGAGCGAGAGAGATGTTCTTCTTCTTCATCGAATCATTTTTCCATTCTGGGCTTTTCTTTCGCAAAATCCCATGCAGAGTAACTACAGCGAGCATTAGCAAAGGAATTATCTTAGACAAGCATAATGGGACTATTATCGTTTTCAGCAACAACGAAAACACAAAACTAACAAACAACAACAAAACAAGCACAACGACGAACCACAGGCCACCATCACAGACCATCGCAACAAGAAGACAAAGCAAAGCATGAAAGCTGCCATCCATCCTTCCTAAAAAGCCATGAATGCGGATTGTACTTTTTTTTTGTTTGTCGAATCATTTTTTCCATGTATTTCTTCTTCTTCTCTTATTATACTTATTATTATGTTATTAATTATTATCAATTATTCATTTTAGTAATTTATTATATTATATTATTACTATTATATAACAATTATTTTTTTATTATATTTATTTTAATCTCTCTGTATGGAGATGAACAGACACAAACGTCCATGTCTTTTCAAGAATACATCTTTTTACGTCTGATTAGTGAGGAGAGAGAGATGAGAGAGAGCAGAGAGAGAGAGAGAAGATGATGAGAGAGAGAGAGAGAGAGAGAGGAGAGAGAAGAGAAGAGAGTAGATCGATGAGAAGAGAGAAGTGAGAGGCTGAGAGAGATGTTCTTTCTTCTTCATCGGAATCATTTTCCTTTGCTTCTTCTGCATACGCAAAATCCCCATCGAGAAACAACAGTCAGTTACAAAGGCATTAACAACAACAACAACAAGAAAACATACAGCAGCCAGCAACAAACGACAACAGAACAACAACTAACAACACGACACACAACAACGACAACACAACAAACAAGCAGCATGCAAGATAAACGATCATGATAAGCTACCATCAGCCCTGCCGCATCAAACCGTCTGTCGAAAGAGCCATGAATTCCGGTGCTGAATTAACTTTTATCGATCCTTTTTTCTCAGTTATTACTCTCTTTTCTCTATCTTGCTTATTAGATTATTTTATTCAACTATTATTCATTATTTTAATTTTTATAATTTGTTCTCATTTTATTAATCATTATTAATCTAATTATTATATATTATTATTATTATTATTATTTTTTTTTAACCTTCTCTTGGATTGGTTCAGTGGCTTTCAAGAATACTCTTTTCAAGAGTCGTAGGAAGCGAAGAGAGAGATGAGAGAGAGGAGAGAGAGAAGAGAGGAGAGAGAAGAGAGAGAGAGAGGTAGAGAGAGAGAGAGAAGAGAGGATGCAGAGAGGTAACATTCTTGCATGTCCAGGTTGCATATTTTCATTTTTAGCAAACTCATGCAATTGTAAACGTTTATTAGTGCAACAGAAATCCGCTGACTCTTTCATCGTAGGTTTATGTCTACCATTCGCTGTCTCGTAGGAATATTATGAATATTTAATGATAAATTTTAAATTGCTCATCTCATCTGCAAATGCCATCTCTCGCATCTTAAATAATTTCTAAATTAATTAAATTAATCAATTCATATTTTTATATATTTTCATCTTGGATTTGCTATAACCTCACCATAGTATGATTACGAATAAAACTGTCGTTGGTGTAAGATATTTCTTTTACCACTGTAAACCAGAGGGAAAACGGAATACAGAAGGACCAGACGAGAGAAGAGGAGAGAGAGGAGAGAGATAGAGAAAGAAGATGAGAGAGAGAGAGATGAGAGGAGAGAGAGGAGATGAGTCGAGAGAAGGATGTTCTATCTTCTTCATCCGAACGAATCAATTTTCCATTCTGCTTCTGTCTTTGGCAAAATCCATCGCAGTAAATAACAGCAGTTAAAAGGTTCTCTTGCGCGGCTTCTACCAATAACAACAGCATTGTACAGGCATTAAAACAAGACAACAACAAACAACATAAAACACAGCAAACGAACGACAACAAAACAACTAACAATCAAACACAAAAACAACGAACGAACACAATCATCCGCCAAATAGCAGATAACACAGATACATGGAACGCTAAGCCGACTCACCCCGAAAAAGCCATTCGAATGCGTAGATAAACTTTATTGTCGAGTCATTTTTTTGTGAATTTTTTTGTTTCCAATATATTCTTTCTTCAAACTATCTCTAATAATTTAGTATTATCTATTATGATTATTATGTCATTATTATTATTATTTATTTATTATATAGTATTATTATTATTATTATTGTTTATTCATTATATTATTATTATTCATTGATTATTAGTATGTGTTTGAACTCTCTCTTTGGATGCGTCCATGCTTTTCAAGAATACTCTTTTTTCTTGAGATGTGAGAGAGAAGTAGAGAAGAGAGAGAGGACAGAGATGAGAGTCTGAAGAGGAGAGAGAGGAGAGAAAGTAGGAAAGAGAGAGAGAGAGGAGTAGAGAGAGAGAGAAGATGAGATGTAGAGAAGAGACGAGAAGAGATGGTCTTCTTCTTCATCGATCATTCACGATTGCATGCGTTCTTCATGCGAAATCTCGCGATCAGAAAAGACAGCTAGTTACAAAGGGCATTAAACAGACAACAAGTCACAAAAACAACAGCAGCAGCACAACGAAAACAAAAACAACAACAATCAACAACAACAACAACTGACAACAACAGAAAGAGACTGCAGCAAGATAAACAGATCATGAAAGCTACCATCACTGCGAAAAAGACAAGCGCTATGAATGCGTAATAGATAACTTTTTTGTCGATGTATTTTTCCATTATTTTCTTCTTCTTCTTCTTCTTATTATTTATTATTATTTATGTAATTTATTGTTATATTATATTTATTATTATTATTAATTATTATTATTATTTATTATTATTATTATTGATTCTTTAAACTCTTATGGATGCGTCCATGGCTTTTCAAGAATATGCTCCTCTTTTTTCTGAGGAGTGTGTGAAGAGAGAGAGGAGAGAGAGAGAAGTAGTAGGAGGAGAGAGTAGAGGAGAGAGAGAGAGAGAAGAGAGAGAGAGAGAGCGCAGCGTAGAGAAGAGAGCAGGGAGATGTCTTCTTCACGATCCATTTTCCCTCTGTGGCGGCTTCTCATTGTATATAATATTAGTTCATTATATAAATAAATATATATATCAATTATATATATTATATATATATATATACTATTAGTATTATAATATAATTAATATATTAACTTATAATATATATATATATATACTTAATATATATTCCTAAATTTTTTTGTTAATTATTTTTACTTTCCACCTAAACGTAAGTATATCGCGTTCTAGTAGGAGATAATGCAAAAGAATTACAAAAGAAGAATTCTCGATCGAACTGGAGTCGATTCCCTACCTCCCAGCCCTCTCGACACAGTGTGCTGAGGTAAACCGGGACTTATATCTGCTACTACCAGGCCAATTCTGATACCGAATTAAGATTTAAAATTGATATGTTAACATTGTTTGAACTCTAAAACTCGCATTATCCTGGGTAATAACTGAAAATTGTCCTAAGTTTAATTTTTAACTACAAATTACGATATTGCTTATTATGCTACTGTTGCCTTGTCAGCGCTGAGAATTTCAATCCGAAATACAACACATTTTTGCAAATTATATTAATTATTATCATATTATTATTATATTATTATATTAATTATATCATTATTATTATGTAATTATAATTTTATTATTATTATATAATAATTATTATGATAATCAGCATTATTATTATTATTATGTAAATTTGAAGAGATGGTATCTCATTCATTATTAACTCTTTTAGAATGGTAGATTGCTCGGAATGTTGCAGACTCCCAGCGCTAAATTATGTTTATTTGCATTTTAGAATTTGTAACTATTACTCATCGGCGCAGGATCCTAGATAAAAGCTTGAGAGGTTTCGAAACCTATATATATATATATATATATATAATATATATATATATATATTATTATATATAATATATATATATATACTATCATATTAATATTATCTATCATGAAGATTATCATATATATAATAAATATATATAATTTAGGGTTATGAGTCAGGCTATTAACGAGTAGGGTGATTGAGGAAGGCCAAAAATCCTGGTCCTATTTGTAATGTTGAGCCATAAAACGGTTAATAAGGGAATCATTTTTTTTTTTCCCTGCTTACACAGTAGGTATATATAAGCTATATATATAATTATATTATATAGAATAATATATAATATAATTATATATATATATATTATATAAATATATATATAATATTAAGTATTTTATTAAGTAATAACGAAATGGTTAAGAGGAGAGAGGAGAGAGGAAGAGAGAGAGAGAGAAGAGTAGAGAAGAGAGAAGAGCGAGAAGATTTAGAGAGCGGACCATTGCAGCATAGCTCTTTGGGTAATAATCGTGCGATATAATCAACTTTATTAACTCTATAGAAGTCTGTGGTCACGTCTCAAATGAATGATACATGAGATAGGAACCTATTCCGAAGCGTATTCTTGGTACCGTATGTCTAGACACGGAAGATTACGTATGTCTTCGAAAATGGCTAGGCTGTGGAAGATTACCATTTCACTGCTGCCTTCTTCTATATTACAGGTAAATTTAATGCGTAATCTTTGTCCTTCAGTAGCGGTCGATCCCTTTTATTTTCTCTATTTTTCTCTTATTTGTTATAACGTTATTAGTATGCGTACAGACCATCTCAGGGTATATTACGAGGTCAAAGGAGCCTAGTTGTGCTATCGTTGGCTTAGTAGTCGCACAGAAACAAAGAGAGCTAACACCGTAAAAGTCGTATGTACCCTTTCATTCTTATAAGTGCGGGTAAATAAAATGTTACTATTAATTCGATTATATTGATATTATTATTATTATTTATTTATTATTAATTTTATTATTTTTTTTATGATTTTAATCATTACTAAAATATTTATTATTAACATTTATTAATTATGCTAATATTTTAAGTATTATATTATTAATTATCACTATTATCATTAATTATCATTATTAATGTATTATTATTATTATTACTATTATTATTATTTAGTATTATTTATTATTATTATTATTAACATTATTCATTGATTATTATTATTATTATGATTAGTTATTATTATTATTAATATTATTGTTATTACACTCATTTATTTATTTCAGGAATTACACATTCTACACGTGCATCCAGCTATCATGTGTCGCGTCAGTGAACGCTCAATACTCAGGCGCCACCTTGACAAGATAATTGTGAGATTTGCATTTCATCTGAAGAGGTGAGTAATAATGTCACCTTGGGGCAACCTGCAATGAGGCAAGGATATCCAAGCCGTGTGTCTGAGTGTAAGATTATATATGCGGAATCGTATTAGATTTTTGACAATATTAATGTAATGATTCGCCGTATATATATTTTTAAGTATGCATTGGATATATATATATATATATATCTATATATTTAATATTATAAATGATATATCTATATTATATATATATAAATAATATATACTATATATTAATATTATATATATATATATATATTATAATATATAATATATATATATATTATACTATACTATTATATATATATATATATGATATGAATATTATATTATATATAGTATTATAACAAAGCAATTGGAGCATTGCAATTTCACAAGGGCGCAGGTGTTTTAATACAGATTGATTTCAAGAGACATACGTATGCACGCGATGGGTAGTCGACAGGTCGTAATATAAATGATTTTACCGCCGGAGGTAAGGGCTCCTGGAGAACGTCGTTTGGCTACAAGGGATATTCCATATGTAAGTTACGGAACTTCTTTCAACCCCATTTCAAGTATCTTCTGAATATAATATATTATAATATTATATATATATATATATATATATATATAATATATATATATATTAATAGTTATATAATAATAATAGTATATTATATATATATATATATATATAATAATATATATATGATATATATACATATATATATAATATATCTATATCTATATATATTAGTAATATTATAGGATATAATATTATAAGTCATCCTCTTTCATAATCTAGGATCTGCGTCCAGCGGATCCCTCCTCCTGCTCGAATCAGTCCACCCTATATACGGGCAAAGTACTTTTCACTACAAGATGGGTGAAGGTGCCAAATCACGGCTGCTCCATGCATCGTGACGAGCCCCGCGCGGTGCAGATTGAAACATCTAGCAAGAGATTCATTCAGGACCCGGTAATTCGTAATCGGCCAGTGATTTACTACTCCTGCCTATCAATAGCAGCTGGTCGCGATGTGTATCAGGGGATGCCGAATCTTATGGCGAAACTAGCGGGGTGGCGTGTGGATCCCCCAGCCTCATCCAGCCCCCCACCCCCATATCATGTGAATACACCCAGAGGTCTAAGAGGATGCGGTACAGCTCAGAGCCAGATCACAACGTGCGTAACATTAACGATCTGCAACAGAGCCATGAGGTTATATTCTTTCCGATATATATATATATTTAATATTATATATATCTTAATTATATATATAATATTATTATATATATTATTATAATATTAATCTATATATATATTATATTATTATATTATATTTGTATTTATTAAATATTACATATATTAAATATTATATATATATATTATATATTATTAATTAATATATATTATATATATTATATATTTAATTAATAATATATATATATATATATATATATAATATATTATATAATTATTTATATACTTTAACGTTAAGTTAGCTCAGAACTTTTACTTGTAAGAACATAGTAAGGTTAGCTAATGGACAGTCATTTCTGAAATTTCTCTAATGTCAGCTGATCGCGGAACCATCGGTGGGGTTGTTGCTTAGGTTATCATGGGATAGGGCCCAGCTCCAGTTCAGACTCATTTCTATACACTATCACAGTCCAGCATAATCTATGCCGATGACGTAAGGTGCTTATTCCCATTTATACTTACGAGTCAACATCCGCCAGTCGACTTTATATATATATCTCATCGCTGGAACATCAATACGAACAGCGTAAGGTTGTTTGGTATTTGATTACAGTTTGAACTCTACATGTTGTACCAATATTCCCGTGCATCATATATATTGATATATATTATATTATAATATATATATATATATATTAATATTAGTTATATAAATATTAATTATATATATATAATATATATATATATTAATATTATATATTTATTATATATTATAATATTATTAATATTATATTATTATTATTGCGTAGTGTGTGAATAATATAATCTATCTTAGATTTGTGCAAAACCGTCGGCCGCTGAACGTTCGGTCACATTCACTATATCTATACTACCAATAGATAGTAATAATATCCCTTAACATCATGGAGTGCAGGGGAGATAGACCCCCAGACACGGAGTGATGAATGCATGGCGAGCTCATCATCCCAACCTACTGTAATGTATAGAAGGAGGGTTACTATCAATGACTGGGGTCCTCCTATTAGGACACTTTACTTTACAAACAAGGTAACACTCCTACGTTAATGTATGTCCACTGCAGACAAATGTAATATATATAATATATATATATTTATATTAAATATATATTATATGTATATATATATATATATATATAATATATTTATATATATATATATTATATATATTCATATATATATATATTATTAATAATATATATATTAATTATATCATACTGATTTAGCTGCCTCCTGAACGCTGTCTACAGCATATTTACATATAATCACTTTATCAAAGAGAATCTTTCTAATATATTACGTGCGATCTCTGTAGTATGAGACCTGGGTCCATCTATTTCACTCATTTATTTGTAATCCTGGTATCGATGATGATGATTGTTATATATATAGGGTGTAGGTGTAAACAGATTGGACATAGGTATAATATAAGTAAATATAATATATAATAATATATATATATATATATATTTATATATATATTAAATATATATTATATTTATTATTATATTATATATATATATATATATTATAATTAATATAGTTATATTTATATATATATATTATTATACTACTATATAATATACTATATATTATATATATATATATTAATAATATATATGTTTATATTATATATATATATGTATATATATATATTTATATATATTATATATATATATTACTCACTATTATATATATAGTAATATATAATATAATATTGATATTTAATAATATTATATATATAAACATTTGTTCATAATCCGCAGATGCTCCAGTATAAGCGATGACGTCGTATATGATCCAGATGGGAAGACTACTATGTTACTACTGCCGTAGCAGAGGTTCTCGCAACCTCTACCATGAATATAACGATAGTACAATCCCGTGCAAGGATCTCAAACTCCTGAATACGCTTGGTTATGATGATTAACTTTAATTGCTAATAGAATAAATATGATTATTGATAATTAATAGCCTGTTATACCATCAAATTTTAATATAATATATTAATTATATATATATATATTATATTATTATTATAATATATATATATAATATCTATATATATATTAATTAATATATATATTATTATATATAATTATATATTATATATATATATATATATATATTATATATATTATATAAATTTATATATATATATAATTATATATCAATATATATACTTATATATATATACGTAATATCATATATATATATAAATGAAAATATGATATTAATAACTAACGCTGTAGCACTCACATCGATTTAGAAATTATATAATATATATTTATATAAATTATATTCTATATATATATATATATATATTATTATATTCTATTATATATAATAGTATATTACTATATTATATATATATATATATATATACTTATATATATATATATTATATTCTATATATATATATATATGTATATATAATATTATTATATATATATATATATTAATTTATCTTATATATATAATATATATATATTATATATATTATATATATATTATTATATATTCTATATTATATATTTATATATATAATGTATATATACATATATATATATATTATTATATAAATATTATTATATATATATATATATATATATATTTATATTAATATATATATATAATTATATATACTTATTATATATTATTTATTATTATATGTTATTTATTATAATAGTAATAAAATTAATATTTTATAGATATTATAATTATATATAAATATATATATAAATAAATTTTATAAAAATTAAAATTATATAATATATATTATTTAATACATGCTAGTTATTTCAATGATCTTTTATCATTTACTACACAGAGTCCAATTACTTCGATATACCTTCCAATCTGTTGAGATAAATATCTTCATTTAATCCAGGTAGCGACCCGAGTTATGAGGACGCGTTATTTGTAGCTGATTTAGGTATGTTTAAATACTTATATCCTAACTTGAGGATGAATAAGTCGTGGATCGATATATACTAAATATATAATAATATATATAATATATCTATATATATTATATTATATATATAATATATATATATATATTTATCATTATATATTATAGTAATAATTAATATAACTAGATTCGTAACATATTATATTATATATATATTATATATATTAATATTTATATATATATTATATATATATATATTTTTATATATAATATATATATCTATTATATATATATATTTCATACTATATGTTTTTATAACTCTATGATACAGCAGGAAGTAATAAAAATAATCAAATAATTATAATAATCTAAAAATAAATTAAAATATTCCATTCTAACGAACGTATTTATTTCATGATCAATCTTTATAAAAATTAGTTAACAAGATTTTGTTCATCCTTCGTCTCTCTGCTCTCTTTCATCTACTATCTATCTCTCTCTTACTTCATATCCTCTATATCTATTATTCTCATCTCTATATATCTCGTTCGTTCATATCTATATATCTATATCTATTATATTATATACCCTTATATATCTACTCCTATATCTATATCATTTCATCTATCTCTCTCTCTCTCTCTATATATATATATATATATATAATAATATATATATATATATATATAATTATATATATATCTAATTTCATAAGGTTTATATTTGCTTAATTATATGATATAATAGTAATCTTCATAATTTATAATTGAAAAAAAATAAGTTTTTGCTTATTATTTAGCGTGTATAACTTTTTTAAAACATATATATAATAATATATATATATATATATATATTAATATTTTATTTAATATTATATATTAATATTATATATTATATATATCTATATATATTATAATATTATTTAAACTCTTATTTGCTAAGCTCATATATTATTTTCTTGATTTTAAATGAATGAAGAAGGTCATAATTAGTTAAGATAATATTCCCTATTGTTTAAAGTCAGAATAAACTGTATAACCATTATAGTATAATCTTATAATATATTGCATTCTGTTAACATTTTAGGTATAACTTATCGCAGATAAATATTATGTCGATTTAGAACAATATTACAAATATTATGAAGATTGATAAGTAAAAATTATATTTAATAAGTAATTCTAGTCTAGTGTGCTCGTTTGGCGGTATATCGAGACGCGCGAGTAGCAAAACGCTCTTATTTGTCTTTAGTGAACCAAAAGAATATATGAGAATTCTCAAGACATCATGTCGACTAAATTCTATTTATGATATAACTCGTAAAGATAGTTTATTATTGATTTCATATTATCTTGAGGGATTTAGTATTTGGCTTTTAATATTAATTTGGTATATATGTTTATTTATACATCTTATCAGTCATGCTTGCAAGGAATAATATAAAAGATTTATATTCTAAATTATAAGATATAGATAATGATAAATTAGTTACATATTATTTTATATAATTTTGATCATTACTTTTTGCAAGATTGATAATATGATAGATAATGTTTTTTAGTGATTGTATTTGTAATATATTATTAGGTCGTGTTGTTAGCTATAGTGTTGTTGGTGAGGATAGTTGTAGTGATGGGTGTGTTGTGTAGATAATTTTCATTCAGATAGCGGCATACATCGAGGTAAGCTGAGGCGCCTGGGCATTAATGATGTAGATAGATGGGAGATATTGCACGTTATTTTAGTGAATTGTAGATGAAGGAGAAGAATGAGTGAGCAAGTGGATGATGATGCATTTGTCATGGAGGAGTAAGAAGATGAATTGAGAGGGTGTTGCAGGACGCAGAGAGCGAGGACGAAGCATCGTAGTATGAAGCCGATAGGCGCGTAGTAGCGGGAGCGGTGTGGGAGTAAGAGAGGATAGTCAGCAAGAGTAGAGATAGATGAGAGAGAGAGAGAGAGGAGAGAGTGAGAAGAGAGAGTAGAGAGAGAGATATAGAGATAGAGAGAGAGAGAGATAGTATAGTAGGAGGAGATGTAAGTAGAGTAGAGATGTAATGTGGTTTACATCTACAATTCATATGACATAAATATTTTGCAAATTATATGTATATCTCTCACTTCGATATCGTTCATTTAAACTAAATTATAGTATCTTTACTTTATATTACTTATCGATTATTTAATTGAAGAGTCTGATAAATCACTGTCAATTTCACGAGGGGGAACTGCTCCTTAAGGGAAAAATCATCGCAAAAGGAAATATTTCATTAAGCTTGTCACGAAATGCATGAAACAACTTGAAATAGTTAAAACAATATATATATTATATATATATTATATATATATTATATATATATATATCTATAATATATATATTATTATATATATATAATATTATATTATTATATTATTTATATTAATATTTATATATATATATTATTATATAGTATATAAATATATATCAAGAAAACCTAAATTAGAAATGAAAGAAGAAAATAGTTGGAAAATTTCAACTGAATATTTAAAAAGAAAAGTAAAGAATTATGATCGAGTATATAATAAAGATATATATATATATTATTATAATATTTAATATATATATATATTATATATATAATTATATATATTAATATATATATTAATAATTATATATAAAAATGATTTTAAAAATTACTATAGATTTAATTTATACAATTATTTAATTTTTATATATTAATATTATTTACATAATTTACATATTAATATATATTAATTAATATTATAATTTAATATATATATATTATTATATATATATATTATTATTATATAATATATTATATAATATATAGTATTACTATAATATATAATATTAATTATGTATATATATAAATAATATATATTATATATTATATATAATATATATTATATATATATATAATTTAATATAATTATTATATATTTATTATATATATATATATATATATATATATATTATATATATATATATATTTATTATTATTTATTAATATAATATATATATATATTACTTATTATATATTATATATTTATATTATATATATATATAATATCATTAATATATATATATATTTAGTACATTTAATTATTATATAAATATAATATTATATAATAATATATTTATATATGTATATATAACATTATTATTAATATATAAATATATATTAATATATATATAATATATATATATATATTAATATATTATATATAATATATATATTATATACTATATAAATAATATATATATTAATATATAGGTATATATATATTATATAATATTATATTATATATATATATTATTATATATTATATTATATATATATATATATAATTTAATATTAAAGGTAACTATTTTATATAATATATTATAATATATTATACTATATATATTATATTTAAATATATAATATATTAATAATATATATATATATATATAATATATAATATATATATATATATACTATATAATTATCATATATTATTATATATAATATATATAATATATATATATAATAGTATATATATATTTATATGGATATATATATATAACTACTCAAAAATTTTGACCACGAGCCGCCACTAAATATTAATAATTATAATATATATTATATATATATATATAATATACTATATTAATCTATATATATATATATATATATATATATATTATTTTCAAAAATATTTTAAATTATATATTATTTTGATAGCTTTTTATATACCTTTATTTTCTAAATATAATATATATTAATTATATTATTAAATATTATAATATATTTATATATATATATATATATATAATATATATATATCATTAATATATATTAATATATAATAATTATTATATAATTATAATGATATATTATATATATAAATTATATATACTAATATATTATATCTATTATATATATATACTATATTATAATTTTTAATAAACGTACCTAATTAAATATCTCATACGTATTATCATATAATTTATATATTTTATATTGATATATTTGGAATATTATATTATATTAATTATATGGGAAATTTAGAAATGGGATTTTCAGGAAAATATTTTAACTTGGAGATTTTTTATCTTGAATATCTTTTTTATGAGATATAGCTATTGCATTATATGGTTTCATGTTATTAGTATTATTGTATGGGTATATATATTGAGATATTTCATTCTTTCTGGTACTTTTTACTATCTAAGTCAGGATTAAATCTAATAGTTTTCACATTTATCTTTTTTTATATTATTATTATATATTTATTTAGTTTTTAGCTCATAATTGAGACATATATGGAGTAGCACTTATTGGGTGTAGTATGGGGGTATGGTATATATTATTCTATATTCATCTTTCTTTATGTATATTATTATATGCTATTAATTACTCTAATTGAGTTATGATTTGCGTATATTATAATTATTCCAAAAGTTATAGATCCATAAGATTTGAATCTATAATACTATACATGATATATAATATAGATTATAAAGAATGTCATCGGGTTTACGCCTTTGATAGTATAATTATTATTTTCAATTTTATGATATACTCTACATTATTAATTATTCATTACATCTATTATTATTTTGTTAATGCATTTTAATTAGATTATTTGGTATTGTTATTCTTATATTTATTTAGTAATTATATTTAAGTTTATTATTTTAGTTATTATTATTATTGGTATGATTATTATTGCTTTGCTCAATTTTATTATTATTAATATATTATTATTATTATATTAATTATACTCTATTAATATACATTTCATCATCTTATTTTTCTTTAATATACATATTGTCATTACACTATTATCATTATTATATTATTATTATTATTATTATTATTATATATTATATAAATTATTATTTATTATTATTATTATTAAATTTTATTATTCAATTTTTATTATTAATTATATTATTATATTATTATTATATTATTATTATATATTATTATTATATATATCAATACTCTTCCTTTTAAAAAGTTTTAACTAAATAATATGTTCATAATAAATTAAATTATAAATAAATAAATATTATACTCTAATACTTCTTCTATTGTTCGATAACTTTTTTGGGTAACTTAAATAAAAATATATTACTAATTTTACTTTCTAACATTTATCAATTTCAAGCTTATATAAAGTGCCCATTGTTCAAGGAGTCAAGCTATTTATTAAAGGATAGCTTTATAATATCAGCTTTTTCATCTGTTATTATATAGTATTTTTTAAGAAATAATTATTTTTTATTATTTTATTATAAATTTTTTTTATATTCTGTTAATTTTTTCATGTGCAATATGTTTTCCTATTGGTTCATATTAATTCTTATACTGGTGTCCTTTGTAAAACAACTAATTAATTTTAAATATTTCTACGTAATACTATGAACTACATGCGATATCATGAATAAATATTAAATAAATTATTCATGCAGGCTATTATGTCTAAACAAGGGAAATAGTAATTACTAACGGATATTTTTTAAATATATATCTGAACAAACTAAATTTTTGTGTAAATTATTTAGCATTTTTAAGTTATTATTCAAAAATATAATATAATTATATAATTAAAGCTTCGGTACATAATTTTATCAAATAATTTTTAAATATTGCTTGCAGGTACTAATTGTTTATAAAAAGATTTTTATTCTTAAGTAATTTAATCCCTGTTATAAAACTTAATATTGTGTCGTATTATTTAATAACCATCCTTTAAATCAAATGATAACTTATTTCTCCATCACTTCTCTCTTAATTAAATATAGTCTTAATTAGGCTTTATTTATAAGCTTGCATCTATTTCTATAAATCATTTAATTCCTATATTTATGAATGTTAATATTATAAGATATATAACACTCGTTAAAATATATATATATATGTGTTATATCATATATAATTCTAAATTATTATGAATATATCTATTAGAAATTGATTTACTTTAAACTATATATAATTTATTATAAATATTATATAATAATTAATTTATATATCTAATATATATACATATATAAATATAAATTATAATTATATTAAATTATAATATATAATTAATTAAATATTATATATATAAATATGTTACGTCATTGCACAAGTAATGTTCAAAATTACGCCACCTACAATCGATAAATTGCAAATATTTTTTTGTTTTTCTATAAAACTACAGCTTGCAATAAAATATGATAAGCAATTATATTAAATTGTAAATTGTTCTCTGTCTAATTGGTTATACCATATTATAGTTACGACCTAAGAGTACAGATATTCGGAATTACTTTTGGAATGATCTAATATATCTATTACGTATATATATATATACTATCTATTTTAGAAATTTATCCTGTATAGATTATATATATAATAAAATTATATTTATATATTATATATATATATATATTATATATATTTATATATTATATTATATATATAATATATTATATATATATATATATTATATATATATATTATATATATATATATATATATATATATATATTATATATATATTTATATATATCTATATATATAATATATATTATAATAATATAATAGTATAATATATATGTTATATATTATATATATATATATATACTATTATAATATAATATACTATATATAATATATATATTGCCCAAAAAAATAGAAAAAAAAAAAAAAAAAAAAAAGTTTAGATAAATACAATAACCGATTAATTTTTTGAATATAAAATTTTTATGTTGTTTATATATAATCAACGATTACTTTATTTTGATAGGCCGGAAGAGAAGGAGTGGATCAGCAAGTAAATATTTTGCAAGTTTTTTTGGTAATTTTATCCAAATTTTTTTTAGTTTAATAATATTTTATATTTTAACAGACTCATATATTCACAATACTAGTATATTATATTATAAATTAAATTATATTATTATTATATATATACTAAATATTAAAAAATAAATATCTTATTTAGCGGTATCTATATTATGTATATATATATATATAGTATATAAGTATTAGATTTTTATAATATATGGTAAAAACTTGCTAGAATTTGTGCTTTCTTTTGGCACCGCTAATCATCTGGACAATATTTGTATGATGATGGTAATTTAAAAATCCATATTTGAGATGATGCTTTATTCAATGAAAGTAAGAAGTAACAAAAGTCCCTCCTGTTGAGAAATAACTCTCTTCGTGTGCGAATTAGTAGTCACAGTAGACTTTCAGAGCCGTTATACCACCTACACTTATGACCGTCGCAGTACGTTCTTTTTAAGACGAAATTCTTTGATCTAATATGCTCGGAGTCGCAGCCCTTCTTGAAATTTACCTCTTGCCGAAAGCTGCGTTTTTAAGTTTGTAGGATTCTGGAAGAGTATCTTTGAGTGCACTTTATTCCTTCTGATTTCTGTTCTTATGTTTTAAGTATGTTAATCTGACTAAAGAATAACCTCACACAGGACGGGTTTAATATATATTTGCATTCTCGACTTATGACTAAAATTTTTGCTCGCGCAAAATCTTAGGGCATAAGTACGAACATAATATGAAAATATTTTACAAAGTTATAATGGAGTGCTACTTTACTTCCTGCCGCGCTAAACACGAGTGAGAAAGTATGTTATAGTAATTAATTATACAAGATTTAAAAATTAACCTTCATCAAATGTATACATATTTGGGGGCATTGACAATGCGCATAAACATATAAAAACATTTCAATGAGGTAAAATAATAACTAAAATACATAAAGGTTTGAAGTACTTTCAAATGCAAGCATGTTTAATTATAGTCCGAAGACATAAGTAGACGCACAAACATTTGAAGGCAAAAATAGTATACATGAAAATGTAAAGAATATTCATACCGGCATATATGGTTACACTGCCGAAGATCTATACATACAAATATTTGAATATAAAAAAAAAATATCAAATATATGTAATATATACAGAAAATGAAAGGTGCATTTAAACACAAGCATATTTGGTAATATCCGTTAGTTATAAAACAAACATACAAACATTTAATGCACTAAAAATACAAAATGATCATATATCACTTATGTGTGAAACAAAGAATTTGAATTTTCACGTTAATAAGCACATCGATCAACGTTGACATCCATGAAGGTCCAGTCTCAAATAAGAAGAGGCGATATCTCAATGTATCATGAGATTAATGATATATATAGTGCACGAAATGGATAAATAGTTTTCAAGCTGTAGTAATACAAGAGAAACATTGGCTTGACATATGTAGAGACGAAGTTGCTTGATATTATATCCTTTATTTGAAAAATTTCTTACACTACAGAAAATAAAAGGGAGCGGGTCACACAGAACCATTTGAATTCAAAACTGGAAATCAGAGTTCGTAGTGATACCAAAATGAATTTCTGGCCCATCAATCCAAACTTAAAGAATGAAGCAAATACATACCGTAAAGGAAGTTACATATGTAGGAGGCCAAGTTGCTTGAAATTTAGGTCCTTTATTTGAAAAATTTCTTCATACATAAAAGGGAGCGGTCACAGAACCATTTAGAATTCGAAAAGGAATCAGAGTTCGTAGTGAAACCAAAAATGAAGTTTTCTGCCCATAATCCAAACTGAAAATGATGAAAGAAATCCGAAAAGGAAGTTTCGCTAGTCTAGCGGTTTAATCCTCGAACTGTGATAGTTTTGAAAAGGTGAAGACCAATAATCCAAAATTAGATCAATGAAAATTGAAGTTTCGTAGTTAATGTTTGTTTGCTTGAGTCATCTTCTCGGAGTGTTCTGATTGAGAATTTAAGTATTATTGTAGTTTTTTTTTCTTCATTTTGTTTGTTTTTCTTTGGTCTTCAGAAGGCGTTGATTGAAGTTCTGGGTGTTCTTCTCCGGGTTTACCAATTTTATATAGGGATAAACTTGCTAAGTTGGTGGCTTTCTTTAAAGAGCAAGCACCCTAATATAAAGAGGATGATGTTTAACTTAAGATCCATATCTTTGATGAGGTTTTTATTCAGGAGCATAAGTAAGATAATCGCAATGAAAGTATAACGGAAGCACAATGAAAAGATCTGACTTCTCGTTGAGATACTGTCTCTTCGTAGGCGAATTAGTCAGTCAGGACTTTCCAGCGCGTTTACGATCACCTCTAATAACCTGACTCTTACTTTAGCGAGAATTGTAGTGATCTAGAAAATTCGGAGTCGCAGCCCTTCCCTTGAAATTACTCTCTGCGAAAGCTGCGTTTTTATAGTTTCGGAAATTTCTGGAGAGAAGTATCTTAAGTGAGAATTTATTCGCTTCTATTCTTCTTATTGTTAATTTAATCTGACTGAAAAAGTATCTCAATAGGAAGGGTTAATATAGTTATTTCAATTTGACTTATGCTAAAATTTTGCTGCGCAAATCTTAGCATAAGTGCGAACATAAATTAAAATTTTTTGCAAAGTTATAATGAGTGATATATATATATATATATATATATCTATTTATATTAATTATATAATATATATATACTTATATATTATATATATATATATTATTATATAATATAGTATATATTATATATATAATTATATATATATTAATATATATTATATATATAATATACTATATATTATATATAATATATATATATTATATAATATATATATATATATATATATTAATATATATGAAATATATATATATTAGGTATATTTATATACCTATAATAACATATATATATATATATATATAATCATAGTAATATATATATATTATATTATATATAATAATAATATATAATTATTATATATCGGCACGCTTGCGCTCAGTGTTGGCGTGAGCGCTTCAGCGGAGGCGTCTGGGCATACAATGTACGCCAATCGTGCTGTAGCATATACCTATGGTATTGTTTATTTAATGATTTTAATTTTACCTCAATAAATATCTAATGAAAATAATACGATTTTGAAAAATGAAATCTCATTTAGGACAGATATAAAAGTAATAACGTAGCGGATGACAACAAGTTTTACTAATTCAAAAAGTGACTTATCGTTTTATTTTTCTAGGCAACGAAAATTCGTACCAACATATTTCTAGCTACTCCGCTCGCTCTCACGACTATATATATATATATAAATATATTAAATAAATAATAAAATAAAAAATAAATTATATATATATTAATTAGTTTAATAATATAATTATAATATATATATATATATATATATATAGTATATATATATCATATATGTAATATATATTATACTATATACTACTTATAATAGTATAGTGACTATATACTATATATAAATATATATATAGTATATATATATATATATTATTATATATATATAATATATATATATATATACTATATATATATATAGTATATGTATTATATATATATATATATAGATATAGTATATATTAATATATAATATATATTATATATATATATATATAATATATATATACTATTATATATATTATATATATATTTATATTTTATTATATACTATATATACTATATATTATATATATATATTTATTATATTATATGTGATTTATTACTCTATCTTATATTATGTTACTTATATAGTATAAACATTATATATATAGTATAGTATATATTATATATATATATATATAATAAGAATATCCTTTGTACTATCGTGGCAGTCATTTCAACTTTTTCTATGAAATTAAAAATATTCAGAAGATTTTATATTACTTTAGAATAAATGTAAAAATCTTGTGAGCCTTTATAATAAATGTTGATAAAATGTGCTCTTTTATATATATATATACATATACTTATCATATATAAGTAATATAATAATATAATATACTATAGGATAATTAATATATATATATATAGTATAACTTAAGGTTATTAATATAATAAATATATTATATAGTATATAAACATATAATTTAGCTAAACATACATATTTATTTTCATTTTCTGGCGTGGGGGCCTTCGACCCCTCTAAATCAGCCGCACGCGTCTCCTTGCTCGAAGGATGCCGCCTCTAAGCTTCGCTCGAGGGTAACTGCTAGTAAACTCATTTAATAAAAAAACTACATAATCTATAATAATAATTAAATAAACCTTAGCCTCCAAATAACTTCGAAAAAACTCATAACTCATATTAGTTATACATAATAATTAATAATAATAATAATAATAATAATAATAGATAATAATGATTTACATAATATATAATAAGAAATACGACTTAATCATAGTATTATTTAAAGAACTGATTTACAAAAATAGATTATCAATTAAAAAATTTAATAAAAAAAACATATTTATAAATATGATAAAAAGACCATGTTATAAGTATTTTTAAAATAAAGCTTTGAACTATTTAAATTTAATTCTGTCAAATAATTCGTTCGAAAGTATTGATAAATAGGATATAAATAATGAAATGACTGCATGAAATACCTAAGCTAGCCTATATTATCTATATATATATTAATATATATATATATATATATATATATTATATATAGTATATTATTATATCTATATATATAATAGTATAATATATTTTATATAATAATATTAAATATTTATTATATATGTAATTTTTTTATATTTGGATATGATTAAAAAATAGTATATATCTACATACTATACATATATAATACGATATATCCTAGTAGGTATTATATATATATATATTATTATATATATATATATATATATATATATATTATTATATTAATATATATATATATATCTAGTATATATATATATATATATATATATATATATAATTATATATTATATATATTATATATATATATTATATATAGTAATATATATGCTCAATATATGTGTGTTTTTTCTGATATGAGCGAATTAATGGATTTATAATAAATGATTTAATATCTATCATCTTTTACGCTACTAATACCCTTCATGTAGATACAATTTTGACAGGAAATAAAAGGTCATAAATCTGATACAATAACGCAACTCTCTTACATTTTGGATGTAAAAGAAATATTAAATATAGCAATATTAATTTATTATGATATCATATTACCATTTACTTATAACTTTGTGATAAAATGTTGAATTAAATTGCTTTAATTTCCATGCGTAGCTTTTTGTGTTGTTATTATAAAGAAAGAGAATGTAATACAAAGTTTAGAGTCATTAATCTTCGGGCTGACATGTTTGATGCGTGTATTCGTACTTCTTAATTTATGGAAACGGGAATAATAAGCTAGGGTAATTCAAAATCAGCATGGTAAACTCACAGATTATATATAAATTAGAATCTTGAAAAGCATTATTTGAGTCTAAAAGAATAATATAGCTTCTTCTCTTGCTTACCTTTCTTACTCTTCCTTGCTTCTTGGTCTTCTTACTTCTCTTCTTTCTTCTTCTTCTTCTTCTTAACTTCTTAATTCTTCTTCTTCTTTCTTTCTGCTTTTTCTTTCTTTTTTCCTTTTTTCTTTTTTCTTTTTCTTTTTTTTTTCTTCTTTTTCATTTCTTTTTCTTTTTTTTTTCTTTTTCTTTTTTTTCTTTTTTTTTCTTATTTCTTTTCTTCTCTTCTTCTTTTTATCTTATTCTTCTTTCTCTTGCTTCTTCTTGCTTTACTTCTTTCTTCTTCTTCTACTATTTTCTTCTTCTTCTTCTCTTCTTCTCTCTTGCTCCTCCCTTTCATCTTGTAAGAGTTAAATCCTAAATGAGGCTTTAATTTAACGTGGAGAATTTGATCAATCCAAGCAGTCTATCGTAGCACCAAATTAAAAAAGCAAGAAGCTGATCAGTTAAGATGCAATAGTTGCCGATGGTCATTGTTTAAGATAATGAGTAAATAAGAAGGCGAAAGCAATTTTATTTAATAAAAAAAATTAAACTACCTTTGGAAACACTCAAGAAAGCTGATAAAAGTTATTTTTCATTAAAAAGTTTATAAAAAACTTATATATTTAGTTAACAATTGTATAACTAAAATGTTTAATTTACAGAAATGAAAAAAATTTAATACCTTGAAAGCTGAATTATATAAAAAAGTAAAACTCTACTTATCATGCTCTTGTAACATTAGATGATAAATTATATATAGTATATATATATATATATATATATATTATTCATATTATATATATATATATTATATATTATATATATATATAATATAAATATATATATATATATATATATATATAGTACTATATTATATAGTATATATTTATATATATTTATTATACTATATATATATTATTATATCTATAATACTAATATAATAATATATATTTATTATATATATATATAATTATATATATATACTATATTATTATACTATATATATAAGTATTATAATAGTATATATATATATTAATTATATATACTATATATAGTATAATATTTTGTACATTATAGTATAACTATAGTATATATATATACATATTATACTATATCTAGTATATATATATATATTATAATATACTATATATATATATATATACTACATATATATATTATATACTATATAAGTATATATTATATATATAATCTACTATAATAGTATCTACTAATAATAGTATATACGTCTAATAATATTATATATATAATAATCGAAACCATTCTTATCTCAAAAATGTTATGATGGAAGTATTTAGCGTTGGTTTATGCTGGACTATTCTGTTAGAAAATATAACAAAATAATATTACATATTACACTTGCAGCTATATTAAAGTTGTCCAAGCCTCTCTATATAAGAGAAGCAGGCATAAATGGGTGTTTCGGAAACCATTCAAGTCGAACTTTTTGTAGAAGCGAATAGTCTCAAATAAGTAACAGCCGCATATGTGAATATAGTAAGCACAAGTATCATATGGAAGAATGTTCGTCACATTCAAGTAGATATTGGGTTGGCTATACCCTGAATAACGTTTATGTCTGTTTTGTTTTCGTAAGTCTAGCATCATTTTGTCTGCAATGACGCACCAAAAGGATGTTTTATCTTTAATAAAAATTCGTCAATACACGTACGAATGTGCGCGAGTACTGCTTTTTAATAAGGCAAAATCAGGCAAGAAAATTTATTATTGTTCCAACAAGCAAGTATCGATACGCAACAACCCCCTTTCCATCTAAAGATTAGGTAAAACACACATACAACATTCATATATATCAAGTTGATATAGTTATATCTATATATATATATATATAATATATATATAATATATTATATAATATAATATATATAAAATTAATAATTATATCTATATATATATATTATATATTTATAATCTATATTATATATTATATACTATATATATTATTATATAGTATTTTATATATACTATTAATTTATACTTATCTATATAATTAGAAAGTATATCATATATATATATATAGTAATATATATAATATATATTTATATAATCTATATTAATATAATATTTTATAATATATATATATTATATATATTATATAGTATAGTTATAGTTATATATATATATCCCACACATATTACTATATAATTTATATATATATAATATATATATATATATTATTTATATATACTATATATATATATATATATCCAATATATATATATATATATATATATATAATATATATATATATAATATATATATATCTATATTAATTATTCATGTTTGAACGCTGAATAAAGAAGGAAAAGATCTTATAAATGCGAAAACTGATTGAAAATTTAAGGGGAGAGCTTCATAAACCTAGACCGCCTACTTTGTTGAAAGGCATAAATCAAAATTTTCACATTTTTTTTTTATTATCCTAAATTAGTATACCAAAATTTTCTCCTCCTGAACATAATGGTGTAATTATTTTTTAAAATTCTAAATAGTTTTTTAGATAAAGAAATTTATTTAGAGAGGTGTCGGACTAAAAAATTTCAATTCCACTCAAAATTCAAAATTGCAATGCCAGGTTTAGGATCAAAAAATGTTTTATTTATATAAATTATATATTGTATACTAAAATTTTTTTTTTCATAGTCGTCGACCGTCTAGGACTCATAATCTTCGGATTTTGGCTTCAGTCCATAGATAATGGAGCCGGCAGCCGGAGCCGGGAGGCCCCGGAGGCCATGGAGCCTACAGACGAGAGGCCCTGAAAGCCCGGAGACCGGACCCTGGGTTATTTTTTTTTTTTCAATGAAATAATTTTTTTTAGATGTTTGGAAAATAATATTATTGGACTACTGAGTTATGTGGCTGAAATTACTAATTTTCCATAGTTTAGGACATGAATCTAGCTTTAGTTCGGATCGGGATATCCGGAGCTGAACGCAGAAGTAAGCTTGAGCTGGAGGCGGGAAGGCCCGGAGCGTAGCCGGGAGCCGGAGCTGGAAAGGCCGGATTCCTGGGTATGATTTTTTTTTTTTTTTTTTTTTTTTTTCATTTCTTTTCCTAAAAATATATTTTTAGGATGAAAAGATATTTTAGATGAAATTTTTAATGCCAGAAAAGCGGTCGGTAAAACTTTAGAATCTGGAACAATTTTTTTCGAAATAGTGCAGAAAACCTTAGTCAGATACCCGGGGAGTATATAGCCGAAGTAGGCGACAAGTGCGGAGGCCGGGAGCCACGAGCCAGAAGCCATGGAGAATGGAGCCGGAGCGGAGACCGCGCGTCCGGAGGAGGATCCGGGTAAGGCCTGGGTATGAATTTTCTTTTCTTATCTTTTTCAAAAATATTTTTTTTTTTTTTTATAGAGC
>JABUQX010072345.1:0-2500 GCA_015478945.1 Trachelipus rathkii
CAATTGTACTTCGTTCAGTTGTTTGGAGTGTTTTAACCGTTTCGCATTTATCGTGAAACGCTCGAATTTTTTGCGCCGTTTGTTAATATAATATATTACTTAAATAAATGTCTTTTGAAAAAAGTTAAAAAATATTAAAATTAAAAAATATTTCTGGGATTTTTTTTTAATATGGCGGAAAATTTCAATATGAAATTAAAATTTAAAATTAAAATTAATATAAATTTATTTGAAATTTTAAAAAAAAGTGATATTTTTTTTTACGTCTTGCTGTAATTTTACCCAAAAGATAATATTGATTTTCTAAAAATTGTTATTCCATTTAAAATTGTGCTAATTAAAATTAAAATTAAAATATATAAAATTAGAATTAATTTTAAAATATATAAAATGTTAAAATTAATTTTAAATATAGCAAATTATCTCTCCTATAATCTAATATATAATAAAACTATAATAATTAATAATGATTTTTAAGGATCGAAATAAATATATAATTATAATTATTATATAATTATAATTATATATTTTACTAAATTACATCCTCTATTATAATATAATAAATATAATAAATATTAAAACTATAATATTTAAAATTTATTTTTAAGGATTCTTAAGGGGATTTTAGACAAGACTTTGGGGTGACTTTACGGAGATAAAATAACTAATGATATTTCTTATTTGGCGAATTATAAATTAATGCTTGTTTTCCTTATAGCGTATATATTTAATTGTTTTCACTTTCAATTATCAAACCAAACGAGGACTACATTTACCAGCCAGGTGCCTCTGCCCAATCCATCATCCCCTAATTACTATAAACGTGAGTAAACATATATATATATATATATATATATATATATATATATATATATATATATATATATATATATATATATATATATATATATATATATATATATATATATATATATAGGTGTGTATGTGAGATAAGGAAAATACGATAATGGAATAACATGGAATCATGCTCGACAGGTTAGGTTAGGTTGGTTAGGTTAGGTTAGGTTAGGTTAGGTTGGAGTTAGGTTGGGTTAGGTTAGGTTGAGTAATATTTTTATTGATATTTCTAAAGAAATATCGGTATTTATTAAACGATACTAAATTATTTCGATTAAAACACGCACACACACATGCTTACATATATATATATATATATATACTATATGCTATATATATATAGCTATCCTTCAACTATATATATGCTAACATAACCATTATATATATATATATATATTCTTTGCTATATATATATATATCTTCTAAATCTTCTATATATATATATGTATATATATATATATATATATATATAACCATAATATATAATATATATATTCTTCTGCTGCTTATATATATATATATATATATATATATATATATATATATCTTTATATATATATATATATATATATAAATATATATATATATATATATATATATATATATATCTATATATATATATATATATATATATATAATATATATATATATATATATATATATATATATATATATATATATATATATATATATATATATATATATATATATAACCAATAATATATATTATATATATATATATATATATATGATACATAAAGATCCTGATGTGGTGTTGCTCTCTTTACATTTTTATGACGTATATAAATTAATAATTATTGATATCATTATTATTAATTTTAATAATCTCTAAAATTCATAATTTTTCTCAAAGACCAAATAGAAACAAATAAATTCAGCGGATTTAATAAGCTTCTGCCTTAAGGTATATATATATATATATATATATATATATATATATATATATATATATATATATATATATAACTACTTGCTATATATATATAAATATATATAATATATATGTACAGCGAATCAGGCAGAAATTTTTCGGGGATATATATATATATATATATATATATATATATATATATATATATATATATATATATATAGAAAAAAAAAATAAATATATTATATATATATATATATATATATATATATATATATATATATATAATAATATAATATATGTTTGCATTCTCTTATATATATAAATATATTTATATATATATATATATATATATATATATTATGAAAAAATTTGAACTTCACAATCTCTATTTTTTAATTTTTATACTGCTATATATATATATATATATATATATATATATATATATATATATATATATATATATATATATATATATATATATATATATATATATATATCCTTTCTCGAATTGAAGGGAATAAAATAACATACCATTGATAGCAATTTCGAAATATAAAAAAATAAATGTTATTTCATATTTAAAAGAAACTCTTCTTGCTCTCTTAACAGCAAAATTAATTGATTGTGTAGTTACGATGAACACTCATTAAAGTCAGTTTAGGTAGTTTTTCCTCCCCTGTGGAATTTTGAAAGAATATTTAGAGATTTTTCGTAGAAGATAAATATCTCTGTGCAATGAACGTCGTC
>JABUQX010072345.1:7500-10000 GCA_015478945.1 Trachelipus rathkii
TAGAATTACGAGTTTGAGCATAAGTTCAACGAAACACTATATTATCTACATAGTGCGGAACGATAGTATATGTACATGCGGTAAGCATAGTGGCAGTTGGCGGTGTTGGTGCGTGTTGATGAGGGCGGTGCGGTGCAGGTGCTCGGGTTGTGCGTGTTTGGCGTTAGATATGCCACCTTACAGCGGTGCGGTGAGCGGTGCGCTGTGCTTGTAATCACTCCACACCATGTTGTAATTACACTTGAAGGATCTTTTTAACTTAAGTTAATGATCTGTTGCATAAGTATGTATTTTGGTATCTTCCGCGCACATATAATGCATGTCATGGTACGGTCACATCAATTAAGAAGACTCTACTTCGAAAAAAACAGCCCTGCATTTAGTCAAATCACCAAAGCACAGACTTTATTAATTTCTCACCTGATATTCTATAATCATATAATTAAGTCATTAATAATATCATAGAGTTAAATTACAGTTATATTTGTCGGAGACATATATATATACTGAGATAAACTAGAAGTAAATAATATAGATTGAACCTAGTGAGAGTGGTATAATTATTTATAAGATCGATAACTAGATTTTATATCTAACTAAGTACAAAAAATTAATAAATTTGACAGAAATAAGGATAATAATAATCATTCACTTATATAAAATCTATAACAATGTTTCATGAAAATAAAGTTAATTTCTACATTTTCAGCATCACAAAAATATACAACTTTCAATAACTATATACATTAATGCTAGGAAGAAGTACAGACTTAATCTATTAGATCAACAATCAGACTATATAATATATAAATTAATATAATTATAAATAATGTATAAAATAATATATATTAATATAATAATTAATTATTATAAATATAATATTAATTTAATATAATTATAATAATATATATAAATAATAAATTAAATATAATAAATATATATATATATATATATATTAAAAATATTAATAATTTAAATTAATATAATATATTATATAATAATAATTATATAATTAAATAATAATAATAAATTAATATATATAATAATAATTAATATGTAAATTTAAATAATAAATATATAAATAATATAAATTAATAATATAATTATTAATTAAATATGTCGCCTGTTATAAACTATATTCATTGAACTCACACAACAGCGCAGTCCCCTATAACTTGGGAGAGCAGGTGGGATAAGCAGAAGTACCGCGGCGCAAAAGTATAGTAGAGAGAGACACAACGGAGGTATAAAAAAGAAGCCACCCCTGCACTAACGTGGACCCAGGCACCACAAATAATAAACCACCATATACACAAAAACCTCACCACAATTCACAAATCCACATAACACAAATGCACGCATCAGCTCGTTAGTAAGGCCATATCCTTGTCTCTGCCACGCTTGATCTCTCACTAAACTCAGCAGTGTTTAGTCTCCTCTCTCTTCGAATACCGCAGACTATTACTTTCACCTATATTCAGATCTCATGGTGACAATGCAAATATCTAACTTGTTTTCTTACAAGTTTCTCAATGAAGGCCTCGTGACTCCGATTTCCTATGTACAACTCACACTATGAACCTACATTACCTGTGATAATGAAGGCGTCTTTTCTTGTAATTTTAAACTCCAAAATGGTAATTTTTTTTCCCTTTTTGCTTCTAACTTCTCAAAAGTAGCGTTGCATAATTTATTTTTAAACTCCCCTCATTTATCGACTATGTTCATAGCACACTTTAAAACTACCTATTGTATCGAGTGGATGATGATTATCATTTCGTGTAATCTATCTATTATGAGAATCATCCCCGCTTATAGAGGTAGTGTATTACTCGTCGTTGGTTCCATAACATAGTTTCACTTCTATACATTAACACCGAGGTAAGAACAACATACCCTCATGCAAAACTCTAACGCACTCAGGGTTTAGTCCCTTTACATCTACTAAGAATAAATTTCACCAGACCTTTTCCTATCATTCACAACTGCCTAGCTACATTCTCTCTTCCTTGATCTCGCAACTCCGGCATCATTTTCTATAATTAACACATAAATATGAGTTCCCATTAGAGCGTATGAGTAACTTCTTTAATCCCAATAACACTTTGTCTCCAAAGTCTGCTTACTCATTGCTATAGTACGGTAAAATCGTCTAGCCTACTGCTCGACACTCTCGCGCCACACAAATCTAACCACATAACTTAATATTCTACTTATATTACATTTACTATTCAAAACCCCTTCCCTTCTCACACACTTGCTAAAAAACCATCTACCAACCCTGCCATACATATACTGCTCTTACACGAGATTCACGGCATCACACAACCTAAACTCATTCTCTCATTGACAATAAATGTACGGGACTTCACGCTCCACTCTCCTTCCTATTACTACCATCGGCATTTCTAACGAACCTTTCTACATCTACTGTCACCTTCTAGACACTATCTATTCTTTCACTAACCCCATCCATCATTCAACATTGATTAACAAAAGG
>JABUQX010072345.1:20000-22500 GCA_015478945.1 Trachelipus rathkii
GCACAGAGAAAACAATTAGGTAATATTTTAGGTCACCAAGATGGACAGTTATTTTTAATTGAAAAAATAAGAAAGATTTTCTCAGAGTCAAAATGGACAAATTTAAAACGAATGCGCTAAACTGGGTGGCTGGAAAATCACGTTGGATGGTTACGATTTATAAAAGATTTTAAAGCAATTGTTGGAGGTTTAGAGGAGCTTTAGATGAATTAAGATAATAAGGGGGACTAACCCAAATGGCGGACAGGAAAAAGGGTAGTCGCAACATTAAAAATATTTCCTGTACAACGTTAGGATAGGTTAGTTTAGGTTAGGTTAAGTTAGGTTAAGTTTGGTTAAGTTAGGTTAAGTTAGGTTAAGTTAAGTTCTGTTGGATTCGCTAGAAAAACTCTAGAAAACCAGATTTTTTTTTTTTAAAACAAATGTTGACCCATTTTCCTGTAGATTATTTGGGTATAGGTTAGGTTAGGTTAGGTTAGGTTAGGTTAGGTTAGGTTAGGTTAGGTTAGGTTAGGTTAGGTTAGGTTAAGTTCTGTTGGATTCTCTAGAGAAACTCTAGATAACCAGATTTTTTTAAAACAAATGTTGACCTATTTTCCCGTAGATAATTTGGGTATAGGTCCATAATAAACCTTTTTTATAAATCCTCAAAACTTTTGAAATCTGTAATCACAAACGAATAGGTTTTAAGTTTAATTATGACTTCAACTTTACTCTTCTTCACTCTTCCTTCATAGTGCTAAATAGCAGTCTCCATCATTAGTGACAGAAACTATTCTTAATCATATTAAAATGTGATGAAAGTTTTGAAAAGTTTTCGAAAGATTTTTCGCCCGAACATTGATGAAAATTTTTAAATAATTTTTGGAAGCTGCAACAAACCTTTTGCTTTCTGTTAATGAAGAAATGAGAATGTAAAATGAAAAATAAATGTAAAATAAAAAGTGAAAAAAGAAACTGCAATTCCTATTTTTTGATCACTTTTCGTGAGCAAAGATTCATACTACTACAAATCATTAGTACGTCATTATTAATATATAATAAATTTTTATGAATTATTTATATATTTTTAATATATATATATATATATAAGTATATATATATATGATATTTTATATATATATTATATTATATGATTTTTTATATATTTTATATTTATTAATATATATATTTTATATATATATATATATATATATATATATATATATATATATATATATATTATATAGTTATAGTATATATATATATATATTATATAATATTATTATATTATTATAATATATATATTATATATATAATGATTTAATATTATATAAATATATATATTATATATATATATTTAGTAGCTGGAATATTCCAGCCTTGATGATACAAATGAAACACGTCAAAATTTGTTTGTTTCTCTTTTAAAAACCCATAAGAAAAATTTTCTTTCACATTATAATATTAATTTATGATTCTAATTAATACCTTCAAGTCATTTTAAGATTTTTATTAAATTCAATTTGGGAGTTTTTTTGGTTATGGTTTATTTGAGTATTAGGTGTGTTGTTGTTATTTGAGGGGTTATTTTTTTATATAGGTGATATATATTATATTTATATATATATAATTATATTAATATATATAGTTATATATATATATATATATATATAAATATATATATATTTATATTATATATATTATCTATTTATATCTATATATGTATATTATATATATATATATATATATATAATGGATATATAGGTAATATATATATTATATATATTATGTTATATATAGTATTATATATATACTAATATATATTATATATATAGTGATATAATTATATATATATTATATACTTATATATATCATATCAATATATATATATGATATGTATTATTCATATATAGTATATAGTGGGTTTGGAGTTACAGGTAGTATTTTATTATATATATAGTATATATTATGATTATATATCACATATATATATATATATATATATTTTATACATATATTAATATATATAAATATATATATACATATAGTTATATATATAATTATATATGATATATATATATATATTATATATATATATATATTATATATTTATATATATATATATATATATATATACTATATACTAATATATCATATTTATATATATATATATTATATATATAGTATTTAAACAATATATAGTATATATAATATATATATATATATTATTATTATATATATTAGTATTATATAAATTAATATTATATGTATATATATATATAATATTATATATATTTATAATAATATATATTACATACAAATATATATAAAAAATTAGATACATTATATATCTAATAATTACTATATTATATATATAATCATAACAAACATACATAATAAAATGAATCAAAAATTCTAACTACTAATCATAAATTACAAAATAAAATAAAAGAATACATACTTTTACATATATATACAAAATATATATTAGACATTGTTTTCATTAAAAAATAGTTAA
>JABUQX010072345.1:27500-30889 GCA_015478945.1 Trachelipus rathkii
GGTATGTCAATAGTGAGGCGTGTGTAGGAATAATTAGAGTGGAGAGTGAATAGTTTTACATTAATAGTAGAGTGAGGCAGGGATGTGTTAAGTTTCCATGATTATTTAATTTGTATTTGAATTTAGTGATGAATAAATTTGAGATAGGAGTGGCAGGAGAGCGGGTTAGACTGATGGAAAATGGAAGAGAGTGGAGGGTGCCCTGTTTATTCTACGCAGATGATTTGGTATTGTGTGGCGAATCTGAAGAAAGCTCGAGAGGATTGGTAGATTGGTAGAGATTGATGTAAAATTGGGGGTTTTAAAAATAAATGTAGATAAGAGTAAGATAATGGTGGTTGGTGAGGGTAGTCCGCACTGTGAAATCATAAAGTATTTTAGACAAACTTAGCAAGTATCTGAGTTTAAATATTTAGGATGCATATTGGATGAAAAGAGACAGAGGATGTTGAGTGTAGTAGGAAAGTTGTGAATGGTAGGAAGGTGGGTTGCGCAATTAAATCTTTGGTGAATGCAATGGATCTATATCTTGAATGACCTGTGGTTCTGAATGAAGGTATATTGTTGCCGATGTTAATGTATAGCAGCAAAACTATGGTGTGTAATAAGTTGTGTAGATCTTAGGTGCAGTTTGTTCAGATGGATAATTAATTTTAGGGCGTGTTGGGTGTGAGAAAAATTAACAAAATGCTGAATGAGAGTGTTAGGGAGTAGTGTGAAGAAAAAAGTTAGACTTAAAACGTTCTTTTTGGGAATGGATGGCCTAGTGGATAGAGCGCCCGGTTACAGTTAACTCAGAGACGCGGAGTCCAGTGTTCGAATCCCGCTGATAGAGAGTAAAATCTCCTTTGACTCATTTATAATGTTAATGAAAGAATATTTGAAAGTAAATGAAGATAGTTTGGTTATACGGAAAGAATTAATGATATTTGGTTGGTTAAGAGAGTGTTGTGAGGTGAATGTGTTGGAGTTGAGAATAGACCGGCTGGGAGACGAAAGAAAAAGTAGAATTGAGTCAGTTAGAATTGGTGCATAATAAAAGTAAATGGCTTGTGTTTGTGAGAGGACATGGTTGTTGACCTGACAAATGGGATGAACCCTAAGATTGACGAAATATCATAGTGGGTGACTGTCACGGTGTTGCGAAGCTTCATAGCGGATTTTGACAGTAACAGTCTCACACGTAAGGGTATGAGGGGAGATTGTGTGAGGCTTTCGCCTTCGACTCAGGTGCTTGTATGAGCACCCGAACCTCACTTCTGGGGAATCAATTAGCAGCTGGTAATATATATATATATATATATATATATATATATTAAAATAAAAAATTAAATAATATATATATATATATATTATGTATTATATATATATTATAGTATATATATATATATATATATATATGATATAATATATATTATATATATATATTATATTATATATAATATATATATATATATATATTATATTATTAATAATATTATATATATATATCTTCATCTTCATCTTCATCTTCATCTACCTCCTAACCCCAGATTGGGGGTGAGGTGCGTAGCATACATCGGGAGAGTAAAGTAGTAGAAGAACAAGACGCAAGACAAAAAGAAAGCCCCCCTTTACCGTCCCCTTTGTACCCTTAAGTGAAAACTAGTCGCAGTCAGAAAAATCCACCCTAATGTTTCCCCAGACTTCGACGGACCCTCACTGTGGTATCTCGTCAATGTGGGATTCATCCCCTGGGCAAAGCTCACAACTATATCCCCTCACAAAACTCCGCCATTCACTCCTGACCTGCACGTTTCTTCTCGACTCCACCAAATTCACATTCTTCTCCTTCAGGCATTCCTTTACTGATTCAATCCACTTTTTCTTCGGTCTCCCAACCGGTCGATTCCCAGCATACTCACCACTATACAACCTCTTGACTAACCGACTATTATCCATCCTTTACATATAACCAAATCATCTCAATGTACTCTCGTTTATTCTCTCATTTACGACTTTCTTCACGCCACATAACTCCCTAATGAATTCATTACTCATATTATAAATTCTTCTCACACCTGCCGCGCCCCTAAGATTGTCCATCTGAACGAATTGTACATTAGATCTATAACTTATTCCATTCCATAGTTTCACTACTATATATTAACACAGGTAACAACATACCCCCATACAAAACCCTAGCGCACTCAAGACTTAGTCCCTTTATATCCACCAAGGATTTAATTGCACCAGCCACCTTCCAACCATTCACAATTTTCCTATTACACTCTGCCTCATCCGTTCCCTTGTCATCCAACATATGTCCTAAATATTTAAGCTCAAGTGAGTTCCATTTGCCCACCATCTAACATGATTTCACACCCCGATCTCACCTCACTCACTCACTACCATAAGCTTACTCTCATCTATTTACTTTCAAACCCCTCTACCAATGCTATCAAACTCTTTTCATATTCGCTACACAAAACCAAATCATCCTTATACAATAAGCATGGCACCCTCTACTCTCTTCAATTTTCCATCATTCTAACACCTCCCCCTACCACCCCTACCTCTAATTCTTTAATAATCCCATCCACATACAAATTTAAATAACCAAGGAGGCATAACACATTCCTGCCTCACTCCGCTATTAATATTGAACCAATAACTTTCAACTCCTTTTATTCTTACACACGCTTCACTATCGTCATACATACTTTTGATTCCATTCAAAAGCCTACCCCCAAAGTCATATATCAAGGCCGGTCAACACGTTGATCGCGACACCCTTTTCAGTTAATCGCGACCTGCATCGGACTTGATGCTACGTATTGTTACCATCTCACTCAGCAGACTACCTCAGTGGTGCCATTTGTAGAAGTGTAACTTGATTAATTAATAATAATATTATATATATATATATATATATAAATTATTATATATATATATTATATATTATATATTATATATATATTATATATTATATATTATATATATATATATATAATATATATATTATATATATATATATATATATATATATATTATATAATAATACCGTTATATATATATATATATATATTTATATATATATATATAATATTATATATTTATAATATATATATAATAATATATATATATATATTATATATTATATATATATATTATATATATAATATATATATATATGGGCCTTATCCGCTGCATGGTGGATAAATTGCGGACGTGCGGACGTGCGGACTTGCGATAGCGGAGGTTTGATGGTCTGAATAAGTGCGGAGGAGCGCTAACGCGAACTACGTTTTCTCGAGGTGCGGAGGTGCGCTAACGCGGACTACCCCTAAATGAGGCGGGGTGCCCACCTCTGTATATTATATATATATATATTATATATATATAATATT
>JABUQX010072346.1:0-20000 GCA_015478945.1 Trachelipus rathkii
GTAAACAACTTCGATTTATATGCAGCATTAACTATTAGCAACTTTTTCTAGCTTCCAAACTGATAGCTACTTTCAAATTATGCTTATTATCAACCTAATCTTTTTCTTGGTCCCAGACTCCAGCCAATCCCAATTCATATCGTAAGTTAAATTATTTGGTAACCTAGGTGAAACTTTAACTTTACTATAAAATTAAGTGCAATATATCTCCCACTTCTCTTTTATCCAGATCATTTTGAAAGAAAATTATGCAAAATTCACTATTCCTACTGAGTTGCCACTTAAGTATCTCTGCAAAAATCTTAGAAACCTTGCATTTAGTCCCTGGTCTAAATTTAATATATATTATATATATTGAGAAAATATAACCGGAACTGAACCCTGTGGGACACCATCTTCACTATTTCATGATATTTCCCATTTAGTTTACACATGTTTTCTATTCGCAACCACTCTTAATCCAACCATGTACCACCATCTGTGGAACTAATAACTTTCATCAGTTATTATCGACGTCAAGCTTTACTAAGTTAAAATATAAAATATCAAATGTATCTTGACCTCTTCAGTCAGTAAATAATTCCATAAATTCTAAAAGGTTGTTGACAATACCTACCAGTAGAGGCATATATACAATACCTTTTATCTTCTACTATTTCTATATACCTTTCCGTAACTTTCCAGACTTTAACAACCAAAGTAATAACTGGACCATATAATTTCCCAATCTCCTTCTACCTTCGAATAAGATAGCACAACTATGCGTTTTCAGTCATTGTACTTCCCCAATCTATAGATCGCTTAAAACATACAGAGCCTTTGCCCCAATGTCGTCTACTTTTCGAATTTTACCATATATATAACCTCGGTCCTCAACTTTACTTGGAGTCAATTATATCTATAACGTTATTATATTATATACCTCCCAAAATTCAATTCTGAAAAGTCTATTTTTGGTTATGCATACAGAACTATTAGTTCCAATATTATCTATCTTCTCAGTAAACACTTAAGCAAATAAGATTGAAAATGTTGACCATTCCCTCTTGACTCACTAAATTTTCATCATTTTATGACCAATGCCTATCTTACTTTAAATTATAAGCTAAAAACTTCTTTAGATCTTATTACTATTCTGCTAAATTAATTTTGCTCTCTCTTGCTTTCTTATTGATTGTTAGTCATTTCTATTTTCTAAATTTCTAAAATAATCTCCCAATTACTACCCTTGATATTTTAACATCTTACGCTTTTTATTATTTCTCTTATCCTCTTATCTAACCAACAGGT
Organism: Trachelipus rathkii; assembly: GCA_015478945.1. NCBI lineage: Eukaryota > Metazoa > Arthropoda > Malacostraca > Isopoda > Trachelipodidae > Trachelipus > Trachelipus rathkii. The sequence continues at coordinate 1,291 of JABUQX010072346.1, forward strand.
TTTCTCTTGCACCATATGGGTTTTCTTTAAAACATACTGACTATTTCCGTTAAAATTTGCTTAAAATTTTCCATATGATAAAACAGTTTTGTCTTTAAACGCTTTATCCAGTTATTATTGTATAAAGCATGTTCGAAATTTGCGTTTAAATGCATTTACGGATCTAAATTATTTCCTTATTAACTCTTGCAAATTTTGGACCAAATATTACATTCATATTAAATCTATTATATTATGGTAACTAAGTTCTAAATTTTCCTCAACTCTAAACTCAATCCAACCCAAACTTCATTGTTATAATTTAAGTTAGTAGTGATCTATCTTTGGTTCTTGACATTGGTCAAAAGTTCTAGTATACATTATAGACATCAACTATTATGGTCATGTATGACAAGATCCCAATGAATGCCGAAAATTAAAATCACCCATTTCTTTCTTTCTTTATTTCTTTACTGTGGCATGCTGTCTCTACTTCTTTCAACAATTTCCGTCTAATTCTTACTTTGGCAGGGAAATTACATCCTGTTTAATATGATTTATTGATATATGAATATTACCACCGATTCAATATCATGTTCATTTAATACAGCATTATCAGAAATTGATATGCTTTTAACATAAGGCCCACCACACCTTTTTCCTCTCGCTGGTAATAAAATAAGTGATATCGTCTATTTCATATTCTTGCAGGATTCATTATATTCTTCTTAACATGCTCATTATGCAAATATGTCTGATCCCCATTTAGTATGATAACAACATTAAAACTAAGTTTTATTCAATAAAGTTTACTTTAGAGGATGTGATAAAGATTGCTAGAGATTGAACAATAACATTATCTATGATTATCTATTATTTCAATACCTAAAGTTTTGGGAGGAAGGAATAATCTATAAATTGTTAGGTAAATAACAGCAATTTCATTTAACGGCAAGGAAGTTATAAGTAGACTTTATAATAGCTATGTTTGGCGTTATATAGGTATTTAACAAGTATCGGTATCGGATAGTACATTAAAGAAATATCCAATAATGTATACAGTATTTCGGTGTTTGAGTAAGTATCGAAGAGGGAAAGTAGTTAAAATGTTTCTGAGAAGTGAATCTTGAGGGACTAAGTCTACATATTACATATATTATAGTAAATACGTACATAACTCATAAAATTCTTCAATAGAAGCACACGGAGCAGGAGCACAAGTAAAAATAAGAGAATGGACATATGCATAATAGTATAGGAAACCATTCATCCATAATATGGCGTGTCATTTTTAATACATGGTTGTCAAGATATTATGCGTTTCCAGGAGCCCCGACTTGCACCCATTGCAAAGTCGAATCAGAACGGCATCAAAAAAAATTACATTAACGCATCACAAAGCAAAAATAAAGTTCGCACCGGAAACGGCGACATCGCCGTGATCAGCTACATTGTACAACGACCAAGCTCTATCCGTTGTCTACTTTTTTTGGCATTTCTTTAAAATGTTTTAATATTTTTTAATTGTTATTATTTAAGAACAGAATAGAAGGAGGAAGAAGAAAAGAGAGGTTAAAGATAAAATAATATTACTTTGAATTCCAGTCTTCTTTAAGAATAAATCAGCTCTCTCTCTCTCTCTCTCTCTCTCTCTCTCTCTCTCTCTCTCTCTCTCTCTCCTCCTCTCTCTCTCTCTCTAATCTCTCTCTCCCTCTCTATACTTCTCTTAATAGATAATATATAATATATATATAACTATATATATACTATATTATAATATATAATACTATATATATATATATATATATATTATATATATACATACTTATATATAATATTATATTTAATTATACTTTAACTATTAATTATTAATACAGGGGCGCGCAGTTCAACAAAGGGGCCTTAAATTATTAAAGATCGTAATAATACTATATATATATTTATTATATATATTACATATATTTAATATATTAATATAATATATATATATATATATAATTATATATATATAATATATATTATATATATTATATATATATCTTTTCTTTCTTCACCTTCCTCTTTGCCCCAGATGGCTAGTGCTGGTTAAAGTCCGGAAAAGAAACAGTAGGAATTGACAAAAGGAGAACCCACATTACCGAAGCCTCTTACTATTATATGAGATTCGTCCAACAGAACAATCACCCTAGGTTCATAGCACCCGCGGACCCTTCACTTATAAATGTCAATTAGGGTTCTCCCGTGCCCAGGTGGCCACAACATGACCCAGACAAAAACCCGCCTTCTTCTCCATCAGCACTTTATTCTGCCTGCCAACTAATTCTTTCCCTCAAATTCGTCACGACTAATCACTCTCTTCAGTTCCCCAGCACTGTCGTCCCACACACTCCGGCTACATCAACATTCGCTTACAACACTTTATTCATCCTTTCCACAGACCACTCTCAAATACTTTCATTTATTCTCTCATTTACCTTCTTCACACCACACACTCTCTAATACGTTATCCTCACTTTATTAATTTTTTCACACCTAGGCCCTAAGATTTCATCTGAACACATTGAAACTTAAAATAGATCATACTTCTTACAGCATAGTCTCTATACCTCAATAACCAATGTACAACATCCCATTAAGACTTCTAGCGCTCAGATATAGTCCTTTAAATTCACAAAAGATTTAATTGCACCAACTTCCTGCCTTCACAACTTTCTACTACTTGCATATCCCTTCCTTTCTCCCACTACCCTGAAATTAAATAGGCATTTCAGACGCTCACATAAAACTTCACCTTGAGGACTTCTCACTACACAATACCTTACTTTCTAGGTTTACTTTCAAAACCCTCCTTTTTACACACCCTGCACAAAATTTTCCACCCATCCTCTCAACCTCTTTCGACTGCACAAGAACCCAAATTTTTCAACAGCGCTACCGCCTGTTCACTCCTCCAATTCATCATCATATACAATCTTCCATCTCCCCACTCGAATTCTTCAAACACCCATTCATTAACAAATGAGTAACCAAGAGACATACAACCCTGGTCTACATCCGCATTAATCTAAACCAACACATTGACACCATTTATATTCTTAACACCTTACTTCGTCTAATACTTTTGATTATTCAAACACACCAACACCATATATCATATACCTGCCATAAGCTTCCATATTAACTATATACGCCCTGTGTAATCCATAATAACTAATATAAATTTTGCTCAACTCGATTTTAATGAGTCATTTGTCAATGTAAAATTTTCCACACATCTCTATCATCCTAAACGCACCTATGTCTTCACCAATAGTCTTCAGTCACTCGACAAACTCTTTCGACAAATACCAGCATATAACCTTCCCTACTGCACTCAAAATTATTCCCTTTATAATTCTTCTATTTCCTTTTTCCATTACTATACAAACGTCCTTAATTACAGATCTCTCCATATCCTGACATATAACCTCATAAACAGCTTATTTCACATTCCAAATCCATCCATTGCCCTCCCGTCACTCTGATCATTCACTAGTAATATCATCTATACCTGCAGATTACTTCTAGACGTCTCTTCACTACCATTTACCCTCTCCTTTTGACCTTAATCCCCAACAAATACTATTCCTTCTTGCCCATCAACCACACATCCACTAAACCCTCATCTTACTTTTAATTATTGTTGCATATTTTCGAAGTTTTCCACTCCATCATATCCAATTCTCAGTTACAAAGCAATCCCATATTCATTATCTAAAGGATTCCCTTTTTCATTCTTACTTTCTCGCTTCCTTCAGAAGAACTTCATATTTCTGGTATCCTCCTTCTCCTCCTTCAAATGGTTTATTTACCTTTGTTTCTCTATATACATCTTGTATTCATTTTTCCTCCTTATATAATCAAAAATTCTTTCTTTTGAAACTTATCATTTCTTTATAATTCAACCACGACTCTTTACTTTAACCGTCTTCATCCCTCTTCATTCCAATTCTCTGTCAACATTCTACTCCTACTTTAGCCTCCAACACTTCCTTTGCACTTAACTACAATTTGCGTTCATTTCCCAGATTATTTCATATCAACTTTTACTTCACCGTTTACTGCGATCTTACATTTTCCTATCTTTGGCTCACTTAACTTTCACTTTAATTTAACCTATTCTTTCGTATAACCTTCTCTATCCAACCCCATAACTTGTTTACACTAGAAACATAGTGATCGTATCCACATTCTAACCACCTCATTATTACAATCCAGTATAGAGCCCTTGTTAGCACAAATTGCCACAGTATATTACGTCCTTGACCTTTGGATATTTTTACCTGCCTTGACCTTTTTGACCTTACCTTTTTTGGCTGACCTTTTGGTGCCCAATTTTTACCTGCTTTGCCTTTTTGGCCTTTACTTTTTGGACTTTACCTTTTTTCGGCCAACCTTTGGTCTTCCATGTTTTTGGCACACGGTATTTTTGAGAACCCTAATTTTTTTGGACCTAATTTTGACCCGAATTTTGAACCCCTAATTTTTTTCGCACCTATTTTCAGCAACCCAATTTTTCCGGCAACCCTAATTTTCAAACCTTCGAAGAATGTTTCGTCAAACGTGCTTCACAACCGTTGTACTATACCCCCCTATTTTAACGCCCCCTTTTTTTCGACTGGGCCATTAATTGCCACGTAATTTTTGATCTTCTATAGGCTTAGCCCTATTTTTGATCTTACCGTTTGACACCTTGCATGATACATGTCAATTTGCAACGATATTGTTGGCTACTTGTTCCATGGTAAATTTTGGCCACGGAAATTTCGACCACCTTTGGTATTCTGGATCAATTATTGACCACGGTAATTTTGATCTCCTTTAGCTTAGCCGTATTTTTTTTTTTACCTTGTCTTACCATGAATATTCGTCTTTTTACCTTGCCATTACTGGTCACATTTACCACATAATTTTTTGTCTCTTAGACTTAGCCCTTTTTATAATACCTTGTTGACCATGATTATTGCCTTGACTACAAATATACATGTCATTTTTTGACCACGCTAATTGATGTTTGTGTTCCAATCCCGTAGGATATCTATGTGTTCTATTTACGTTCTATGAGATTCTATGATTGCAGTGAGCAAGTGAGTGCCAAGTGATTCCATGGAGTGCCAATGAAGTCCAATGAGTGCCAATGATGCCAATGGTGCCACATAGTGCCAACTGGATGCCACTGGGCCAGAACTTTTATCAAGCATTTTCTAGCCTCCTGACCCGAATGCCCTATATCTGTGGTCTACCCCTAGTTAAGGTATGAGATTCGATGGTGAATATTACAATCTGCTAGAATGCTTCACTAATAAAATTATTCATATAACATGTTAGCACTTATGTTATAAACGCTTACATATAAACATAACAAACACAACACATCACACACACACACAAAACACCACACACACCACCACACACACACACACACAACAACACACACAAGCCAAATTATTTCCGCGTTCCCCGGCAGCGCTCGCCAGCAGGTCAATAATTCCCGGGAGAAAATATGATATCAATTTAAAGTTTCTAATTCTTTCTTCAAACAATATATATGAGTCATTCATTTTTCACAATTTGTACTTTTATTAAAAAACATATCTTACAGCCTTAACCGTCAAGCAGGTAAAAGAGAGTTTACCTAAACCTAGGTTTATTATCCTTTGTTACGCTTTACTCTTTACTTGCATTACTCTTTAATTTTGCTTTACTGCTTTTAACTAATGTTTTACTCTTTAACTCTCTCTTTACTGTTTTAATCTCTGCTTTACTGTTTTTAAACTCTCTCTTTACTCTTTATCTTTTGTTTCAATTAAACATTTTTTCTTGTATATTTTAATTTGTTTTAATTATTCTATATTGATGAGAAAAAACATTCAAATCTAACTGCCTGTCACAGGATAAAACTTATTCTCTTGTATTTTGTTTTGAATATTTAATGTTAGTTTTATTTTTGTTTTATACGTTTTATTTTGTTTAATACTTTTCAAAATTTAATATGTAATGAAAATAAAAAAAAAGAGTTTCGGTTATAGAACATCTATTTTAAAAAATTATTCCGATAATTTTTAAAAATATACTTTACGCTTAAAGCAAGTAAAGCAGAATAAAAAAGAGTTATTACTAAATCTGGGATATTTGGCTTCTTGTATATTTGCTTTACTGCTTAACTTCTTTACTGTTAACTCATTGTTTTACTGCTTTAACTTTGCTTTACTGTTTAAACTATTTACTCTTTGGCTCAGAGATAGGGTTTTACTCTTCTTTACTTTTTAATCTAATTTTAAATGCTTTTATCATTATATTTTTTACTTTATGCTTCTTTTATATTTTTTATTTTGTTTATTACTTTTTATTATTTATATGATATTTTATTTAATCTTTTTTATTTTTAATATTTATTAACATTATGTTTCTTTTTATTTTTATTTGTTTTATACTTTTTTATTTTAATTTGTAAGAATAATAAAAACCGAGTTTCGTTATATAAAATTCTATTTTAAAAAATTGTACAACATTTTATTAAAAAACATATCTTTAAGCCTTTAAGCAGTTAAGCAGTATAAAAAAATAGAGTGTTAACCTAAACTTAGGGATTTAGATATGCTTTGTTTAATGACATTAATATTATGAATATAATTCTGCTTTAACTCATGTTTACTGCTTTAACTTTCTGCTTATCTTTAACTTTATTCTATTACGTCATTTCTTTTTACTGCTTTTACTCATATTTATTAACATTATGGTTTTTTATTTAGTTTAAAATCGGTATATTATTTATATATTATTTTTATTTATTTGTTATTATTTTATATATATTATTTATTTTATGTTATTATATTATTATACTTAGTTTATTTACTTATTGCCTATTTTATTTTATTTAGACAAACACACACAACACACACACCCACAAACACACAAAACACTTGCACTGTATACACACAATTCCACTATGACTTATACACACATTACTATCACTACCTTTACCTAGAACTTACTTTACACTTTATAACTTCAGACAACCACACAACACACACATTCTATATACACCATTCACTATCTAATCTATACACACAATCACATGTGACATACATTTATCCATAACACTAGCATTTACAACTTACTCACTACACACAGATTACACATACACGATTACTTTACACTCACACACTATTACCTGCACAACGATTTATTTAACTCGCACCAGATTACACCACACATCACACCCACCCACAACCAACACACACACACACAACAACCACACCACACACCACACACACCACATCACACATATAACGTAATTTATTAAATTTAGTTTTAATTAACACTACATATATTCTCATTCAAATATAACTAAATTATTTCAAGTTTCTTAATAACTTCTATAATAATCATCATTATCTTTGACAAAGATTATTATTAAAACTGCTGTTCCAAAACAATATTTTTATTAATTAATACTATAATTTTAAAATAATTTACTAATTTATTATAAATTTATTAAACTTATTTAATAACCTAAAGCAATAAATCAGTAAATCAGGTAAGGCAGGCCCCCTAGCCCCTTAAATCAATCTATGCACGTTTTTTTCTATATCAGTATTGCTTATACTACTTTAGCTATCTATAATTATAAATAACAAAATAATTCTTCTCTAAAACTATAACATTTATATTAATCATTCTAAGTTTTTATTTAAAAATACAATTATCACTGTACATTTATAAATTATTCACTTCATGTTAATAAAAATATTTCAAAGTTTTTTAAATATTCGGGTTCTTATATTATATTTTATTATTATGTAATTGCAACCATCACGAGAACACAATCAACCCGCACTCCTACATTACAACTGACTCTCTCTCATGTAATGTTGGACAAACTTTAGTCAATATTAATGGAAATCCTTTTAGAGATAGGAGTAATTCCAGGTCAAAATATATTCAATGACCTTTTTCTAAAGTTGTGCAATAAAAAGTTAGGCCAATTAGCCTAAATTTGGATAATCTTTTTGTTAGATGCTATTTAATCCTACACCAGAGTCAAAAGGTTATTCCCGATATAGACAAGAATCATTTTTATTATATTTTTAATATATTTCACTGAAGACATGTTTGATCTTTAAGCAGGTAAAAAGGAATGTTTTCCTTACTTGTGATGGTGTCGGCGGTAATCTAACCTATAATGACCTCGTATTGATGTCGAGATTATTTATCTTACTTTGAAAATTTAACTTTGTTCTTCAAACTTCTACTTCGAGAGGTGTGTTTTCTTATCTTAGACCCAAAACTCATTTTAAAATCATAGATTTAGTTTTAACTGTCACATTAATTTGTTTTATAGTGTTTGTTTTCTAGTGTTATCTTATTATAATAATCTTTTTAACAATAATTTAATTTCATAATTAATAATATTAATTCACTAGTTCATAAGCTACCAGTTAGCATGAGCCCCACCCCCGAAGCAGCAACCGCGCGCCTGCCGCCACGTCGCTTGTGTGACGCCCTCACCGCCGCCGGCGTGCGCCGCGCGCATATTCCGCGCAATTATATATTTATAACCAATAACCCAAAAGAACCATCACACACATAACACCACACACACAACACACACACACACCCGTAAACCCGCACATCATGTACACATATAAGTATAATTATTAAACATTTATTTTTTATTTATTATTTAACTTGGAGTTATTACTTATCTATTAGAAATTAAATAAAATCATACAGAATGCATATACACACACAATACACACACCACAACACACACACACACACCTCACACGCACAATCATCTTAACTCATGTATTTATAAACATTATTTTTTTCATATTATATGAGTTTATTACTTAATGCTTGCTAACAAATCCTGAACAACATCACACCTCCAACAAATACACACACGCACTTACACATATAACGTATAATTTATTAAAAACATTATATATTTATTTTATTATTACTTAGTGTTATTTTCATGCCTATGTTATTATTATTTAGAAACACATACACACACACAAACACACACCACACACAAACACACCACACCACACCACACGAAATACACATTACACATACATCCACCACTCCATATTGATGCCCATCTTTATGCTCCGCTTTTGTTGCCTCAACTTGAGTTCCCAAATTTGATGCCAACTTATGTTCTCACTTTGATTGCCTCAATATGAGCTCAGCTTTTGATGCCTCAGCTTTGATGCCCCAACTTAATAACTGAGCTTTGTATCTCAGCTTGGTGTTTCTTGATGACTATCTTTATGGGTCTTCTTGATCACTATATAATGATTCATCTTTATAAGCAGTTAAACTTTACAATAAAACATACATTTACACTTTTAACACATACCTTGTGACCACTGACGCAGTTATTCAACACACACAACACACAACATTATATATATATAATTATGTATATTATATTATATATATATATATATATATATTAATATTATATTTAATAATATTTATCATTGCGCGGATATTGCGTCTGCGGCCACCTCGCCGGACGCAGAAAATATTTGTCGTGCGCACGCGAGGGAGCGGGAAGCCCAAAATCGCCTGCGGCGCAACGCGGCGCGGGGACGCGGACGGGACGACAGGGTGCTGATTGGCTGCCTTGCGTGTGGGTTGATCATGCTGAGCCTAGGTGTTAGCTTATGACTAGTAATTATTATATCTAATCTAGTAATTAATAATTATCTCATTATATTTTTTAAATATGATATCACTATTAAAATAAAAACACTCTATAACACATCAGTAATTTTGTGCATCTTAACAGCTAAATGCTATTTTAAAATGTTTTGGTTCTTAAAGATAATAAAACACACAACTTCTCAAACAGATAAGAACAAGTTATTTTTCAAAAGACATAAATAATCTCGACCATCACATCGATCATTAGAGATAAGATTACCTCCGCATCAAAGTAAGGGAAACATTCCTTTTTACTGCTTAAAATTACCGATCCAACAGTTTCATTTGAAATATCTATTTTAAAGATAATACAAATGATTTTATCGGATAATTACCTTTACTGTATAGGATTATTAGCCCATTACAATGTTATCCAAATTAGCTAAATTGACCTAACGTATTTATGCACCACTTTTTACAGGAAATAGGTCGTTTAATAATTTACTTGGAATTAGCGCTAAATTGAAGGTACAAAGATTATCTAAATTTATCTCATCACACAATTTTAACCATTTTACAGAGAGAGAGGTCCAGTTGTATCTGTAAGGAGTGGTGTTGTGTTTTCTCTGATGGGATTGTCAATTAACTAGTAATAATAAGATAATTAAGAAACGAATTAGTAAAAAACTTTTAAATATTTTAGTTAATTCAAGAATAAAAAATAAAGTGATAAAATTATTTTATATAGCAACATAAAATGATTTATAAAATAATGTTTATGTATAGAGAAAAACTATTTTGTTTCTTCTATACTCTTAATGGCTAAAGATGATGTAAGCAGTGAATAGAAAAAGCATAGCTTTGATGTAAGGGGTGATAGGCTGGCCTATGATTTACTGACTTTATTGCTTTAAATTCGGTTTCTTAATAATTCATAATTTTAGTAAGTTATTTTAAAATTCGATGTTATAAATTTATTAACAAAAGTATTAACAGTATAATAAATCTTTTTCAAACAATTGTTATAAAATAAGTTTTAAGAATCTTGAAATAATTTTGTCTCCTATAGTTTAATGATGATCCACTAACTCCAAATGTAACGAATTATTGTCATGATATTTTTCTTGCTTTTGTTGTGATATTTGACTTGTATGAATTTGTGTGTGAGATGTGTGTGGTGTGGTTGGTGTGTGGAAATTGGTGCGGAGGGTAGTAAATTCTGTGGTGTGTAAAGTGTGGTGAGGTGTAAGTAAAATCTGTTATAAGTAACTGTGGTGTGAGTAATTGTAAGTTAAAGTAATTGTTCTATGGATAATGTAAGGTATATTAAGTGTGTTATAAGACATGTGAAATGTGTTTATAATGTAAGTTGTGGTGTGTGTGTACGATGGGTATAGGTTAAATGTAATTCTAGGTAAATGTAATTCATAGTGAAATGTGGTTATAGTGTCTAGAATGGTGTATAAGTGAGATGTGTGTGTTGTGTTTGTGTATTGTTGTGGTGTTGTTGTGTGTGTGTGGTTTTATGGCTTTGATGGGTTTCTATAATTATAACATATGCGATGATTAAATAACACTAATGATAACTAAAATTAATAAAATAAAATAAAATTAATAAAAAATAATAAATAATAAATAAATAATAAAAAAAAACTCAAAAGATTCAAACCATAAAACAAGAGTCTTGAAGAAAGTTTCTCCCGTTAAATCAGAATTAAAAACCAGAAGCGAAAGTAAAGCAGTAAAGCAGACTTAAAGCATAAAATTGAGTAAGCAGTAAAGCAGAGTTAAACAGTAAGCAGGTAAACAAGCATATAAATCCCCTAGGTTAGTAAAAACCTCTATTGTTTATCTTTATGCTTAAGGCGTAGTATATGTTTTAATTAAAATTCGTACATTTTATTAAAATAAATTTTTTTTAAAAGAAAAATCGGGTCTTTTTTTCTACATTACAATTAAATATGAATTGTTTTCAAACAAATAAAAAAATATAAAAGAAATCATTGTTTAATATAATTAATAAAAAAGTATTAAACAATAAAATGAAATAAAAAATTATATATACTCCAAAATAAAAATATTAAAAGATAAATTATAAATGTATAATATAAGTATAGCATTTTAAAGCAATGATAAAATGTAAGCAAGAGCGCCCGCAAGCGCGAGTTAAAGCAGTAAATGAGTTAAGCAATTAAGCAGAAGTAAACGGAAACATGAGTTAAGCAGAAGAAGAAGTTAGCAGTTAAGCAGGGTAAACAAAGCCTACTAATCCCTAGTGTAGGATAAACACTTCTATGTTTATTCGCTTACTGCTTAAGGCTGTAATATATGTTTTTAATATTTGTACAATTTTATTAAAATAATGATGTCTTTTGACTATTCTGTTGTTTTTTATTATTCTTACATATTAAATAAAAAAGTATTAAAACAAAAATAAAAAAGATAAACAAAATAAAAATAGAAATTAAAAAGTTTAAACAATAAATATAAAGAAAACATATGTATAATAATTAAAAATAAAGTATTAAACCCAAACTATTAATAGAAATAATACATAATAAAAATATAAAGAAACATATTAATAATATATGAGTTAGCGTAAGGCAGAAGTTAAACAGTAAAAGCAAGAGTTAAACATAAAGCCAGAAATTAAGCATGTTCATCATTTATCCTACTGTATGTAATCTGAGTAACCATATTTGTTATCATACCAGAAGTTTCATCTATCCTATTGTATGTAATCTCTGTTACAAGGGAAACGGCTCCAACGTTAAATTTTTGTTTCCAACTGTTTAGATACATTTCGTATCGAATGACTCAGTTATTTTTGAAAAGAAATTCTTGAATAGTTCTATTGATTCTATTTTCTTCGAAGAAGGAATATAGCCTGCAGGCACGCAGGGCCCAAGGGACCGAAATATTTGATGGTGTGTGTGTGATTGGGTTGTGGTGTGGGTTGTGTGGTCGTGGTGTGTGTTGTGATTGTGTTTGTGTAGTATAATGGTTTAATGTAGTGTTTGGAGATGTTATGCTTAAATGTATATAAAAATACTATCAAGGAAGCATTATCGATTGTTAATATTCACAATCTATCCTATACATTTAATAGTGACATATATCTGGAGCTTCGGTTCAGGGAGGCTAGAAAAATTGAAGTACATCAGTTGGATATGTGCATACTGCACTATGTGACTCATGACTATGGCATCATGGGATCATTGCATCATTGGACTCACTTGATCACCTAGCATTACCTGGCCACTATAGAATACTTCATTGAACTAATGAAATCACTAATACTCCTTACGTATTGGGAACACAAGCTCAATTAGCGTGGTAAAAATGAACCAGGTATTATGTAAGTCAAGGCTAAATATCATGTCAGACAGGTTAAATATCAAAACTAAGTCTAAAGGAAAGGACCAAAATACGTGGTCAATTGAGCACGGTTAATGCAAGGTAAAGCAGAATATTCATGGTCAAACAATAAGACATCAAAATGGGCTACAGCCTAAGAAGATCAAAAATTACGTGGGTAAATTGATTCATGATACCAAAGGGTTGTCGAATTCCGTGGCCAAAATTGACCATGGAAACAAAGTAGCCAAAATTACCGTGGGGGCCAAAAGACCATCATGTATCTGCAAGTGTCAACAACGTAAGACATCAAAAAATAGGGTAAGCCTCCCTAAAGAAGATCAAAAATACCGTGGCAAAATACCCACTGTCGAAAAAAAAGGGGGCTAAATAGGGAGTAATACGAATACAACGGTGTACGCACGGTTTGACGGAACCTTCTTCGAAGTTGCAAAATTAGGGTGCAAAATTGGGGTTGCGAAAATAGGGTTCTGAAAAAAATTAGGGTTTCAAAAATTAGGGTTCTCAAAAATAGGATTCTCAAAAATTGGGTTCTCAAAATTAGGTTCCAAAAAATAGGGTTCTTCAAATACCTGGGCAAAAATGACCATTGAAGACCAAGGTTGCCAAAAGTAATGTCCAAATATAAGGCCCAAAAGTCAAGGTCAGGTTAAAAATTGGCCCAAAAGGTCAGATCCCAAAGTAAGGTCAAAAGTCAAAGAGTTAATACCTCAGAAAGGTCAAGGAAGGTAAATCACTTGAAAAGTGGTCAAAGGCTCTATATACAAACACATACTTTCACATTCTCTTATCACCAACACAAAATCACATATTACTTTCATTCATACCATCTCTACAAACACAAACTCTAGTAACTTATGATCCTGTTTAAGAAAGGTATTACTTACAACTAACCTCTCTTTCACGGAATCAATCCTTCCTCTTCTATTTTCTTCCCCCCCCCCCACACCTGTTCATACCATCCCTTTTATGATACCTTATCAAACCATTCGGTCCACACTATCAATTGAAATCTCCTACTCACCCAATCCAAAAACATCATTCAATTATCCCAAAAAATGTACTCTCTTCAACGTATTCCTCAGATGGACCACGTCAAACACCACACACCTTGACCTTTAAAACTTAAATTTACATTAGATTCTAGGACTCACACACACAAAGTCTACATAGCTTCTACCATCAGGTCACTCATCAGAATTGCAACTCCTTCTCTCCCTCATTCTTCTCTACTGACCACCACCAAGAATTGCCTTCAACTCAATTTCATTTTCTTTCATCTTTTTCAAGTACAGCGAGCAAATCAAATATTGCCGTCTAATAATCATCGCGTGCGTGTGTGTTGTCGTAATTAAATTTCTCTACCACTTACTACTTCAGACAATTGCCGAAAGTAGGAAAGGTCGGTTACTGCGTTACACCATCCAGAATGAGCATGATCAGCATTCCTTACACAATAGATAAGGGTGTGAGGGCAAAGGCTGAAAACCACTTAACCCCACCGCCACATTCGACTTCTACTACCCGCCCCAGAATCCTCACCCCGATTGGACGAAAAATTGATAAACACACGCCGTTACTTATCTAAGAGTTAATGAGGATTGAGTATTCATGAGTATATGGAGTATAAAAATGTCTGTTTAATCTTGAATGGTGGATTTTGCGTACTTTAAAATCAAGTGGTTAGTAAATCATGATTAGATAAAGTAAGTGTGAGTATAATGAAGAATACTGTTGAATAGCGTGTAGCAGTTGAGACAATCTGGTGTGAGAGTGATATAAGAAATGACTGAGTGAATGATAGTGGAACGGCAATATAAATTAATTCGAGGAATGTAATTTTTCGTATATGCGATCCGTCGAAAATGTGTATAGCAGCAGCTATTAGTAATTGGTGTGGTTGAGTCAATGCGGAGCGTGAAGTATCACTCTCGTGCTAAGCGTTTTCGTCGATGAAGAGAAGAACCACTCTCCAAATTTTCTAAGTATTCCATAAATTTCAATCTGTTAATAGAAAAAACCGAAATCGAAGCGGTCCAGCAAACTGAAAGAAGCTGGAAGAGAGCAGGATAATAATGAGTTTATGGGAAGCGACCTTTTTGGCCATCTTGGCCCAAGCACATCTCCAGAAGTTAAGAAGCGGCCTAAATTATATTTGTGAGTTAGTAGGGTCTGCCCCCCCTTTTCTTTTTTTTTTTCTTTGCATTCAAGGGGAAATTTTTATTATTGTTTTTTTTTTTTTTTTTATTTATTTCGTTTGTGTAGGATTCTCAATAAATAAGTAATAATTTTGTTCTGCGATGAGTGGTAGCAGCTAAATAAAATTCTTGTACAGTAATACACTGTGTATTTAAGATCAGAGGTTTTAAGCTTGCTGAGAGATCTATCATGAGCTGAATTATATATTATATAAAAAATATAAGAAAGAACTGTTATTTACAAGAGATAAAATTTGATAAATAAAATAGTGCATATTATTAAAATATATACATTATATATCCATCGAATGTGAAAAATTAGACATGCTATGAAAAATCAAAAGAGCTATGATGAGAAGAATTTTGAGATAACAGTTACAGAAGACTTCACATGCACTCACACTTAGATCATGAATTAATAAGAGCCTCGCACAACAAATGCCGAGTAGAGATTAACTGAACATGTGTGAGAAATATAGAATCATAGTAATGAGTCACCTTCAATAAAATATCAGCCGCCTGTTTCTGAAATTGAGAGCAAGCAGCTAGCCGTCCAGACCAAGACAATACGTGACTCGAATAACTGTCCAAGCGAGATATTTGAGTTCGAGCCAGGTGGTAGAGACACTTTCTTATCATCTAGTAAGTGGTGGTGCTATGTGGAGAACGGGCAGCGCAGTATATCTCTCGAAAAAACTTTTTTATTTGTAGGCAAGTCTCAGATAAGTGAAATAGAGAATATCTACTCTCTCGGAGATCTCGCTCTATGATGAGAAAAGATTACTGCAGGCTATACAAATTCACAATTTCGTCTATCACAATAATCAGAGGTCTAGTCTGTGTCAATGATAATCGCAAAGAAATACTTTTGCTCCCTAATTGAATCATGTAATTGCAAAAAGACAATAGAGCACTACACAACATCGTAACTTCAAACTTTTCTAAGGCTCGACCTGTGGTTGATGAGAGACACTGAGAGGGCTTATGTGAGATGTACGAGAAAATCGCGTGTTAGGATATGAAAGTCCAGAACTATGAAGTTTCAGTTGTAAGATGCTGCAGATTACCAACAAGAAAGATAATTAAAATTCAATATATCGCAGTCATATATGTCGACTTTGAATCAGCATAAGATAATTTCTGTTGGAGAAACGGCAATAGCTAGTGACATTATGTGATGTTCAGCCGACAAACTAGGATTCAGGGCGCGAAGACGTAAGCCTTGTCATGCTCAGCAAAGCACTCGATCGTTACGATTTTCAGAATTTCTTCGTTCAAATCTAGCTGCGACATGTTTACTCTAGCACTCGAATTTACACTAATGACTTGTCCTAACAAATAATATGACTTCGTTGACGATGATTCTATATTTGTGATCGCTTTCCGTTGTGACTACCTCCTATATATGCAGTTAATTTTCGAGAGATCGAAGATGGCTATGTTTCGTATCTCCTTGTTTCCTAAGATTGAGTACTATGAGAGTTGTGTGACTAAATAAACCTATGAGTATATCAAAAAATTTTCCGCCCCGTATACCTATTTGATGAAATTTAATCATACTCGTCAACTTAGAATGCCGTTTAGAATAGTCGACGCGATCATCGTTAATGCTTTTTTGCTGCCACTGTATTGATCAGCCCCCAGGTCACATATCAAAAAAGTTAATTAGATAGATAACTAAATATGCGATATCATATACTGATACTCAAAAGTATCACTATTAATACATCATACTATGAACTAACTTGTGCCCAGAACACTCATCCAATGAGTCAATATGATCGTGATAATGACGACAAGAGGATGCCATCCCTATATATTATGAGACCGCAAACTATTTATCCCGGCAGAATTGAATTTAATATTCCTTATAAAGAGAGGGAGCTGTAATCATGTGTACCAAACCAAGATATCTGAACGATTTCATTAGTAACTATCCTAGTTCCATAGTTGATGTCCTTATAGCTTATATCCAAGATTAAAGTAGTTACCAGGAGAAAAACCGAACGACCAATGCTGTTTTTGCATGATACGGCCAATCACATAGTCTTGTGACCAAAAGACTCTTTTCAGTCTGACAAGGACAGATCCCGTCGGATAACAAATATCTCCTCGAAGAAGACCACAACTAAATGTGTTCTGAATCAACAAAGTTTTCTTGGACGATATATTCCAAAACACACAATGAAGAACGCGATTGAAGACCTATTTTCTTGCATTAAAAAATACTAGTTGGATGTATAGTCAAGAGCTTATGTTCTAATTATTGCTTGTTCTCTTATCTTTCTAGATCCTTGCAAGCGCTTTTTGAGATAAATGGACTTACAAAAATGTACATGTATTGCTCTCATTCACAACATGTGAATACTCAGAGGATTTTAGTCCAAACAGATGGAAATGAGGATTCTATCCAGATTCTGTTATACTAATCCAGCAAGACCCCTGATGCAGAAGGATGAATATAACAGCGCATATTGCACGAAGTCATGTCTGGACAAAGGGCACCGTCTTTGTTATTCGACAGTAAAGTTTGATACTCTACAAATGTAAAAAGAAGGTTTTAGGTATGATCTTCCCCGTCCTGGAGGTGCATTGTTAATTTTCAATTTTTGAAAAGCTTCAGGATAGCTGGAAGAGCTCGAGTGGCTAGCAAAACTGTTACCTTATGCAGCTGCAACAGCTGTTAGAGCAGAAATTATATCGATTAAATCAGAACGATAAAGGAGGACTGTGAGTGAAGAGTTATTGGAGCGGCGAGATATTTTCCGTGCAACTTTCCACACTGAAGAAATGAGAGTTGTGGAGTTGACAGTCGATATATAAGATGTGTTAACTAATATATTTTCCAATGCAATGCGAAATATTTATATTTTGCCTAAAGTTTTTATTTATTTATTTTGCGTTTCATTTGGTGTCATAAGTTTTGATTATTTTGTAAGTTTTATTTCTGCATTTATAATTTGCTTAATATTTTTATTATTTTAAAAATATTATTCTACATTTATAGTTTTAGTTTTATTCATTTATAAATATTTATTGGCAGACTTTTAATTTTTTAAATTTTATTTATTTATTTTTAAAATTAATTTATAAAATTTTATTTACTTTAAAATTTTTATTTCACAACTATTCTTTCATTAATGAAATTTTATTTATTTTAAAATCTTTTATTAAACATTTTAGGTCTTTACTAAAAAATACTATTTTTAATTTTATTAAAAATATGCACTTTATTAACCCTAACGCAGAAAAGCAGCAGCGTTAACACCAATCCCCATCCCCTCCCATCAGTCCATGTTCTATTGACTTACTGATGTAAGTCATATTTTGGAGAAATTTTTATATAATATAACATAAAAAGAAGTTTTTTGTATAACTACATTAAAAATAAGTTCTCTGTGTGAACATAACTTAAAACTGAAATAAAACATTTTATGTATTTACTAAATCTTTTAT
>JABUQX010072346.1:22500-25000 GCA_015478945.1 Trachelipus rathkii
GCACTCGCCTAGCAAGCGAGGGGGCCTAGGTTCGAGACCTGGGTTGGAGTGAGAGAATGTGAAGCTGATATACTCTATTATTGACTCTAGCGTGCTCTCATCAACACGTTATGGGGAATTTGATGGTACTTGCTTTACTACAATAGGGAATTAATGGCGTTGCTTGCCGATAACTGTTAGAGCCAGGCCTGGGAATGATAGCTGAATTAGGTCCAGGGACCAGGAACCTTTCTCGAAGGGTTGTACTGACAGCAAGAGTTTAACTTCTATGGTTTTGTTGAAATATACTCGATTATCTAGATAACATATTAATGTATGTATGTTTCGCTTAATCGATAATAAAGACGTAATGTAAGTATATAAGATATATATATTATATATATAGATATATAGTATAGTATAGTGTAGATAAAAAAATTATATATTATAGATAATATAAAAGATTAAATTTATTTTACTCTAATATATATATATTGTATTATAGTTATATATTATATAAATATTCGTTATATATATATGTAGTCTATATATATATATTTACTTACCTAATATAGTATTTAGTACGTAAACGATATATATAAAGTAGTATATATATAGTATATCAGTGATACTTATAGTATATATATATATATATATATAGTGAGTGAGGTATACGTCGGGTATATAATATAGATATAGTTTAGGTGATAGTATAATATGTTCTTTGATATATAAAGACGTAATGAAGTTAGGGTTCTATTTGAAGGCACCACAGCATAATATAGTATAGTTCATATTTATAGTATTTATAATATATGATATATAATATTATTATAGATATATATATAAATATATTCCTTATATCATATAGATATAAGTATATATAGTATTTACCATAATAGTAGTATATTTTATATATATATATTATAGGTATAGTATACTATATAATATAAATATAATAGAATATAATATTTATATAATTTATAATGTATATATATAGTAGATCAGGGCTGTGAAGTCGTAAAATAAATTTTTCGACTGCCGACTCCGACTCCGATCCTTAAATTCAAATCTTGGATTTTCGAACTCCGACTACCGACTCCGACTCACACCTAAACAAAATCCTTCGACTCCGACTCCGACTCACCGACTCACTTAAAGCCAAAAAAATTTTCGACACTCACCAGACTCAACGATCCGACTCTCAGCAGATCAAATTCCATTAAATTCCTGATTCTGACTCAGCGTAGTGCTTACAAAGTTACAAGTAAAACATTTTTTTGTTTTCAACTATTTTTTTTTTTTCGGCTTACTTTTGAGAATAAAAAAATATAGCCACATTTTCAATGATCTAATCTTCGGCAAATGCTATAAAGCGGTAAAGTCCCGGTAAAGCTAGAGGCGTAAGCGATATCCGCATCCGCATCGGGATTTTTTCTTTCATCCGCATCCGCATTTCGCCATTCGCATCCGCATGAATTTTCTTTTGCGGAATAGCGGATGTATTCATTGTATGAATTTTGAGAACTAAATGTTCCTCAACTATTCTGTAGGACGCGAGATGGTTCAGATCGTTGTGGAATACGTAGGTTGGTACATGCCTTGAGAGGCATGGGAGAAAATAAATGAAGCTGTTCTTCCCTTATGCTCTCGAACAAACACAAATAAGAAAGGCTTGACAGGTGATGATAATACGATTTTTAGGTAATTGTATTACTCTTCTTAAAACCGGTTTGAGAGGTTACTAAGAGCGTGGTTTTAGCTCAGATAAATATCTTGTTTGCGCCAGACGATGATTCCTGGCTAGTTGCAACAGGATGAAAGCTGTAGCTAAATGCTGCTATTCAAGAAGTAAGGGACTTTCAAAAGTGGACAGAAAATCACTTAATTGACTGGAGTAGACAGATAGATTTCCAAAATGCTGCAAAATGGATTACGCCATCTGCATAAGTAAGTTTCTGGATCCTATGATACAAAACCAATTTCTTTGCACGTGTTTCACAGAGGGTTTAAAATTTAATTTAGTATTCCTTATGTGATGAAATGCTGCTAAAGCCAGAAAATCTTACACTACAGCTAATAAAAGCGGAAAGGAAAAAATTTGCAAGAAAAAACAGACACTCATTTACTATCTGTTAGCGCAATTCTATTTTGCAAAATCCATGAACGTTCTTTTGGCTTTTAATCAAGCGATGAAGAGTCTTGTTCAAGGGTGTCAAAAAGGACATTCTGTCATTGATCGAAGATTATTAAAAGCGAAAACTCTTGGAATCGGATAAAGATCCATTGGTTGATGGCGTGATAACTTGTATAAGTTTTTCACATCCTTGCAGAACTTGGGCAGGCGAATAAATTACTTAGGCATGCCCTTTCAATAAGCGTAGCTGTGAGCATCTTTTTCAGCGTGGCAGATCTCATTTACGAAGAAAAGAGAAGGCAAACTCTCCCTTTAAAGGTCTCAGAATAAATATTTTTTTAATAGAGAAATTTGAAAAAAATTATTTTCAGGTATTATTCTATA
>JABUQX010072346.1:30000-32238 GCA_015478945.1 Trachelipus rathkii
TGAGCTAGTGGATGCACCTTCTCGCGCTTAGAGTAGCTGGGTAGCGATTCGTATCGGGAGGTTAGCCCAGAAGTGAATAACGGTGGTGGGTCGATGTGACTGGGCGCATGTGTCGGGTAGTACCGGGTGAAAGTATACACTGTGTTCTTTCTAAGGTGGGCAAGCTAAGGCGGTTATTTGACGTAAGATAGTAGAAGTACTCGGCTAATATTGATTTTGATTAGGTCGGAGGTTTTTGCAGGGCATTTTTAGTAGCTGTGTCAGGTGTTATCAGCGAGCTTGAGCAACGAGGTACGAGCCGCATGATAGCTGAGGGCGTTATTGGTAGTATAGTATTCTTTTTTAGGTTGAGAGTAGGTAGCGAGAGAGGGCGTACATGGTGTAGTGGTCCAGGCTAGGGATGTACCTAGGGTGATGATAGGTGTACTTGGCGTATGGGGTTGCGAGGGTATAGCTTCAGTACCCGGGGGCGTATAGTTACGTTAGGTAGCAGGTTAGTAGTGGAGGTATATAGCGTTTTGTATATGCTGGTTATGGGCTACTGGGTGCTTAGTAATTTGCTAGGTTGGTGAGGGTGTACCGTTAGTTATGAGTGACTAGTCGTATGTTTGATTAATATTTAGTTGACTTTAATGATAAATATACTATATATATATATCTAGGCTGGGTTATTCGAATTATGGTAGATATGAGGTTACTATTAAGGTAGTGATGGGGTGATGATATAGTGTGCTACCTCACTAGTGAGTGTGACTCATATAGGGCGTATAGTAGCTGTGAGTTTGATTTTAATATTTAATTTATTTGATCTAAGTTTATTTTATTAATGATTTGTACATGTCTTCAAACTTGGAGAACATATAGCTTATGGTGGCACTTTTGATGATTAGTATATGATCTTGGTCTGAAGAGTAAGCATTTAGTTCTTTAGTTATAGGTGATAGAGGGGCTAGTGAGGATGATATAGGTAAGGTGTCTATTACTAGTGCTTTATGATGACTGTTAGTAGGCTTGTAATGAAGTGCGGCTCAGGGTTATGTTAGTGTAGCGTTAGAGGTAGGATTAGTAGGTATTAGTTATGAGCGTGTTGTTATATGTGTTAGTGTGACCGTAGGCATAGGTTATATGTAGTGATATTCGACGGCGGAGTTGAACTTGGGCTGTATATTAGGATTAGGATAGCGGGTTGATAGTAGGTTAGGTTGGCTAAGTAATGTATAGGTGTATAGGAGTGTCTGGGTTGAGTCTCTAGGTACGGTTACGTGTAGTTTATGTCATATATATGTTTTCATAGGTAGTATCGGGTTGGGGGTAATCCATGGGCATACTGTTGTTGT
This sequence comes from Trachelipus rathkii, assembly GCA_015478945.1. Lineage (NCBI taxonomy): Eukaryota > Metazoa > Arthropoda > Malacostraca > Isopoda > Trachelipodidae > Trachelipus > Trachelipus rathkii. Next base: position 31,338 of record JABUQX010072346.1, read on the forward strand.
TCGGGTCGCGGGGCGGGTGTGAAGATTGGCCCCAGAGATTTGAGCGAACTGGATAATGGCGGGTCTTTGTATATATATTTAGATAGGGGTAGGTATAGCGGTATAGATGATAGTTGATAGAGTGAGTGTGGAGGTGAGTATTATGATATACGGTCATAGGTAAGAGGTTAATAATGTATAGGCTAGTAGTTACTGATGGATGCCCCTATGTATAGTAATTAGTTGGGTGTATAGGAGATAGTTGTGGGTAGTGTGATATAGGCGTATAGTGTTATAGTGTAGGTACTGAGGCGGTGAGTATTTTGAGTGGGATAGTTAATTGTTAAGCGCGTGGGGGTTTTGTGGGATTTTGTGTTTTGTCTTTCTTGTTGGTTATCATGATGGGGAGTGGTGGGATGTTTGCGGCGTGCGTGGGTGGGGGTGAGTTTTGGATGGGTCGGCTTGAACAGTGTGGATTGATGCAGAGGCGGCACGTATGACCTTGTGAAAAAATCTGAGCTGTGGAGTGATTCTCCTGGGTATCGGGCGACTAAAATGTTGCAAGGGATAGTATTGTTATTTGGGGGGGGATGTTTGGATGTGGATTGGGGTCGGCCGGGCCCGCAGCTTCTTGCATAGATTGGTTCGATCACCTGGCCCATTATTCACATCATCACTTACTGTGAGTACGCCCCCCCACCCCCACTAGTATATATTATATATAATTATATAATAGTTAAATATATAATATATATTAATTTTATATTATATATATTATATATATATAATATATATTATATATAATAAATATATGATATATATTATAATTAATTACTTTATATATATATATATTATATAATATATTATAATATAATCATTGATATAATATATATATTATTATAATATACGTATATATTATATA
>JABUQX010072347.1:0-30000 GCA_015478945.1 Trachelipus rathkii
ATAGAATAGACGTACCTTGCCGCGAAGAGAATATCACCTGCAACGATTCCTAGTACTGAATGAACAAATTAGCTAGAAGTGAATATGATAAGAACGAAATTTTCCACCCCCGATACGAATTGTCTCTAGCTAGCCTGAATTGCCAGAGAGCAATTACGATCGAACAATGGAATTGTAAGGAGAGAAAGATTTAGTTGAGGAAGGAGAATGAACCTGCATTCATCCAGAATCAACTGATCATAAACAGCCTCCACCTTGTCGGCAGAAGCCGAGCGTCACCAGAGGTCAAAGCAGTCATTCCAAATTATAGTTAGCGTAAGAAGCAGCGCAAAGTACCCTACCATAGTCGGCCCGATCAATAAGATGCCAGAATGAAACGCACAGGGCAGATGGAGAGCTGATTGGAGAGAAAGATATAAAATAAGATTATAGATTATATAAGGTTGTGGTGTCTCAGATATTTTACCAATAGAGCGAACGGTCGGTGTTAATTTAATAGAGATGAAAAGCTTAAGTGGTGAACATAGGTCAAGTGTGATTTAGCCCTTGGTAAGGACGATCCGGAATGTGTGATGTGTGTGGGTTCTAATCAATTGCCCTCAGATCGTTGAGAATGTCTGAATGATTCGGCCTCCTCCCCACTACAACATCAGTATAGAGGAATTACCTACCAACCATTCAGTGCATGTGTAACATTATAACCCCAGATAGAGGACCTCAGAAATTTCGCGACTGAGAAGCTATATAAACATAGTCTCGTGAGAAGAGCTAGTAAGATATTCAAAAAAGGCGCTGAAAATCTGCTACTGTTAGTGAGAACTATAAAGAGCAGAAGTAACAGATTATAATTTGTATAAGATTAGAAGGAAGAAAGATTTTAAGCCACAGAACATCGAAATTATGGATTGTAATTCGAGAATATCAACCGAAGCACGTTGTTATACAGGAGTCGTTAATAGTTAAACATGGCCTACATACTCCACCCTTTAGACGGAAATTATGAAATAGTTATAGTTGGATACCCTGTTAAACGAGGTTCAGAGGATGTAATTCTTAGCCATCCCTGAGTCTCAGACAAGAGGCCAATAAAGATAGGGCTGGAGTTAGAGAAGTATGAAAAATATATATATATATATATATATATATATAATATATATTAATATATTATATATTATATAATATATATATAATATAATATAATATATATTAATAATATATAATAATATATACTATAATATATAATATATATATTATTAATTATATATTTATATATATATATAAAGAGACAGTAAGATATATAATAATATATATAAATATATAGAATATATTATATATATTATATATAACATATATATAATATACAAGATATATATTATAATTCACTAAATTTTTCGAAAATTACTTTCAGCAAGAAATAAATAGTTTCAAGGTCCAGTTAATAATTAATATAATAGAAATCTAATATATATACTATATATATATAATATTTGTAATGAGGTGGCGTGTTATACTGTGAGCATGACCCCTTTACCCTGAGATGTACTACCAAGATTGCTTACCCCCGTCAACTTGACCAACGATTGAGCTAAGAAGTGGAGACTCCATCACTTTACCTCTGAAAGCTTAGCTTCCCAAGAGGCAGTGCAGGCGTTGTCTTTGGACAACCTAACCTCCCACGAGCTCACCGCTTCACACTCGTGTCAGAGCGGCAACCTACGTATTTTATTAATCGCGAACATTATTAGGTATCTCAAAGATATTTGTGCAATAAAGCCAAAAATTATTTGTCACATTATGTAATGCGTTCCTAAAGTGGCGTCTTTGTAACTCCTTTATCCTTTGGATTGGTCGCCAATGGTGGTTAACCCACTTGAACTAGCGATAGAAGACCTGAAAAGGAAAACCTTCATCATTGTACCTCTGAAAGCTTAGCTTCCCAAGAGGAGTGAGGCGTGTCTTGGACAGCTATAACCTCCGACGTTTTTATTGTTTAATTGAAACGCACTAATGATTCTTTGAGCCCTATATATAATGAAGGAATTAATAATCATTCACTGGCAATATTTTATTTATATTATTTAAGTTTAACTAATAACGATATCGTTAAGAACAATTAAAGAAATTACAATACTATAATAATATTAAAATTTATATTATTATCAAAGAAAGCAAGTTCTTTCCTGATATGCTCACTAGGGTGGAAAGAAAAGAGCGATATATTTTTTTCAAAACGTAATAGTGCGGAAAAGTTGCCTTTTGATATGTATGCTTTACCCTTAAAATTTGGGAGATGTACGACAATTATTACCCGTGCCCCAAGAGGTTTGATTGTAACAGGTTTTTGAAAATATGCAACAATTTTCTAATACCGTGACAGGAATTATAGTTGCCACTGGGGGTACTAATATTACTTATAAATTAATGTAATATATTTAGAATCTTCGTTTTAAAGCACATATGTAACCACAAAAATATGTCAAATAGATAAAAGAATTTAAGGTTTTGCAATATACAACAATTTCCATTTATAATTCTTTAATATTTTCATAATGCGCGAAACACTTTGCTACCGATACTAAAACTCGACTCACAATGATGACAAACGAGAAATGAAACAAGCTGGCAGTATTTGTATATGCATGATGTCGCAATCAGAAATTCGCGAACCAAGTAGGTGGGGGGGGGGATGACCGCTTATTAAAAGTGTTTCGGCCATTATGAAATTTAATTATTGTAACAGAATTATAAATGGAAATTGTTGTACCAACAGAACAAGTTTATCTATGTTGACCAAATTTTTGTGGTTACATGTATGCACTAAAACGTACATTTTATCGTATAACTTTACATATATTAGAAAAATTGAGACCCCACATAGTACAGGGCACCCACCCATAATTCTGTCACGGTAATAGAAAATTGTTGCCCAAATTTCAAAAACCCGTTACTCAATCAAAACCCTTGCGGGCCACCGGATAATAATTGTCGATACATCTCGCCAAATTTTGAATGTGTTAAAGCATACATATCAAAAGAACAACTTTTCAGCGCACTATTACGTTTAGGAAAAAAATATATCACTTTTTTAGTTCCACCGTAATGCTCACTATACCTTTAAAGCATCGCCATTCGCACATCCTGTCCAAATCTTCCTAACTTTTTGCCTGTTGGCAAACTAAACATCATAAATAAGATGTTAAACGCATCTCATTTCACTGTTGTATATTCGGTTCTGTTGGGTCATCCTGATTTGTAGAGTACAGTATGATTGAAGCAGTTCAGGACGCATCCTGGTGCTGGTGTGGTCCGATGCTAAATCCACTCTAATAAAAATGTGAATTATATATATTATTATTATGGATTATGATTATTATTATTATTATATTCGAATGATTATTATATTATATATTATTAGATTATTATTATTATGTGATATTGATTATTATTATTATTATTATTATCTATATATATATTTATACTTATGTATATATATTACTTTACTAATTACTATTACTATAACTATTCATTATTATGATTATTTATTATTCTCTATTTTATAGTTATTATTATTATTATCTATTATATTATTATTATTATTTTTTATTATATATATATATTATATTAATGATTATATCATATATTATTATTAATTATTATTTAATTATTATTATTAAAGTAGCTATCAGACAATACAATAAAAACTAAGTACTGGAACCGTCAATTCCGAAAATTCTGAACCCCAAAAAAAAAAAAAAAAAAAAAATTAATCAATTTCATTCCATGCCCAAAATGCCAAAAACATAGTTTCTAAGAAATGAAAATGTATAACAACCTCCGCTATATATATTGATATATTATATATATTATATAATATATATATACCTATATAATACTATATATATATATATCACTATACCATATTATATATATATAGATATATATATATATAATATATCAATATATACTATTTACATTGTCACCACACTCACGGACAGAGCCCTATTCGGGAGGGGGTGTTTCACGCTAAAATTCATCCACCAGCGCAAATTAAGCAGATGTGCAGATGAGCACATACGCAGGCCTTAAAGTGAAGGCAGATTAAATTCAGAGAACCAAGAAAGAGAGAGTTCCCCCAGACAGAGGTGCAGAGAAAGAAGAAAGCACCCGCCCCCAGCCGATATCTAGACCTATAGGTCCGTTACCAATATCTCAGAAAACTTCGTGCTTCAGAAGGCAGACCCATGGCTCATTATCTAGTGGCGTGTTAAAGGTGATGGATTCTGTGAGTGGTTAAGTTTCCCTCGAACACCCTGCCGCGGGCTTCCCCGGTACCTATGAAAGAGATAAAAGTAACCGAACAGTCGCCGCCGCAAGACTAGGATTATGCGTAAGATGTTACTGGAAGACCAAACAGTTTATATCCCTCTATTGGCTTTTGAACTCAGACCCCTGTCCAAAAGTCGCGGTAAAACCAGACATCCCAGCAGATATGAGACAGTTACTCCATACAAGGGCGAGAACCTTGTATAGCTGGAAAACTGGAGATTAAGAGGAAAAAAATCTTCGCATACTAAACATAACGTCCAAGTTTTTTAGAAACACGCCCTATGCAACCGTGCCAATGAAATGCATCAAATACATTTTGTTTATTTAAAACATGTGCTTTGTGCCATTCTTCGCCATATTCGAGACTTCCGCCCAAAAGAATATAGAATATAAGAAGTATTTTAGAGAGGAAGATTTGTAGAGTTTAGTTTTGTAAGGATTAAATTTCACAAGTTGGACGAACCCTAATCGGAAAATTTCGACAATCAGCGAGATGAATCGGAAAGAATTAAGACGAGAGGCAATTCTTATAATAAAAAAGGAACAGATTGAAGATGAGTTAAGAATGAAGGGATCGAGCATCGGACATATGAGTGCTTAGAAGTTTAGATGTGCCAGTTGAAATCATTATTGAAAAGTAGGATAAAGTAGGAAAATAGGACAGAATATGAACCCTGATATATACAAAAAAGAAAGTAACACCATCAACAACAGCGCAATTTTTAGAGATTTGAAAGAAAGCTAAACATAATAATAAACAAAGAGAAAGAGGAAACCCAAAGGAAGGGAAGCTAGGAGAGCTGTGACGCGTGCTAGACCCGTCAAATGTTTTGGATAGTCAAGCACCACTCAAGTCTCCTCTAGTTCATAATGGGCGGAAAACACATAAATCGGTTAAATAGGAAGTATAGCACCTGTAAGACCTCGAGCCGAAAGCCGTACTGGCCATAGGAAAGAAGAGAATGAGATTCAAGATGGTCTAAGAATGTGAAATAAAGAAGCGTTTCAAACCTAATAAAACAGGTTTAGAGCCTATTAGTGGGTGTTAGTTAGAGGATCAGAGTCTGCTTCCTTTTTTCGGAATAGTTTGCATGTGCGTGCTCCAACACTGCGGGAAATTGTTATTGAGACAAAGGAATATAGTTTATTATTGAACGAGGTAGAAGGATATCTCTAGAATCACACTTCCTTCAAAATAACTTACGGGAGGAATGCTCATTCCGGGTCTCCACCGCCTTCCCTAAGTCATAAAAGATCTCAGGAAACGCATTCATTTCGGTACAAAAATGTACATCAACAGGCAAAGACACTTAGGAAACGCCTGAGGAGAAGGTGTGTGAGGGTATATAGTAATACCAGAATCGTCCTTGGGTTGAGTAGATGGAAATATAGAGTTGAGCCCACCGAAGAGATTGGACAGTTCTTCAGTATGAGAGACAGGTTAGCAACAGAGCCATCTTCCCAGATCGTACATAACGAGAGAGGATATTGCAAATAATTCTACCAGAGAATTGTTACAGAGTTTTTTTGGAAATGATGACACAGAAAGATTGTATCAGTAGGAGAACCAGGAGAAGGTTAGCGCGCCGGCCGTTTCCTCTGATGAAAAGCCCGCCTTGCCATGCGCCGCGACAGGAATCCTGCAACGATTCTAGCCTGCGCCACCCAGCCCACCACCTTCCCCGAGCAGTGCCCATTACGCCCCCGCACGAGCAATCACTTTCCACCCTCCGCATAAGCGCTGTCTCTAGCCTGGAATGCACGAGAACAGAGCACGAGTAACCATGGATTATGAAGAGCAGAAAGATAGTAGTTAAAGAGGAATGAACCCTGCCTCATCCCTCGCAAACCGATTACAGCTCCCACTTTCAGTGCAGACCGAAGCCCGTCATCAGGAGTCAAAGCAGTCTTCCTAATATTTAGAGTTAGCGCACCCTGAAGTATACTGCAAGGCCCCGCCCCAATCAGCACGATCAATAGTGCCCAGACAAAAACGCACAGGGCAGCGAGAGCTGTGGAGAGAAGTATTAAGTTAAGAGAATAGGTTGTGGTTAGATTTACCAATAGGGGCGGAAGGTGGTGTAATTTATAGAGGTAGGACTAGTGTGAAAACATATCAAGTTTATTTTCAGAATTGTTTGGGAGATCCCGGAATGTGTGAGGTTCTTTGCATTAGTGATTGCCTCAGATCGTTGCGGAATGCTCACCGATATTGATTCGGCACCTCCCCACCTAATTCAGATATCGAGAGGATATACCCACAATTCCGTGTTGTGTCAATGAAATCCACTAGAAGAGACCTCTCTAAGATTGATGAACGAACGACTACAAAGACAGATCTCGGAGACTTTGTACGATATTCTAAATACGAAAGAGTGAGAATTGTTCTGTTTAGAGAAACACCTAGTAGCAGAAGCACAAGATATATTGATAGCGTAGACGAGAAGAAAGGATTTTGAGCCAGCCAGAGCATCGAATTTTCCAGAAATTCGAGATTCCGACCTCGCAACTGTTAACAGAGAAGTAATCTAATCTCTCTTCTACATAGTCATAGCACCACTCCACCTCTCAGACGAATTATTTACTGCAAAATTAAACCTATAGTTAGATACATTACAACCGAGTAAGGGTGAATTCTTATCGTTAGTTCCCTCTGAGTCTCAGACACGAGCAAACGTACTAGGCGCGGGTCTTTTATGCGAATGAATGATTCATTCCACAGCAGGCAAAGTTGGAGTTAACCGCCAGATTTAGCTAACAACTGCTGCTTTAACTAGAACAGCTGCCTTACACCAAAATCTGCTCTTGATCACACACATCACCCACACTACCCACTCACACAACACCACACACCAAAATAAAACACGATAATGGACTAAAAATCAGACCTAAACCAAAGGAGGAAAATCGTGATAAAAAAATCCTCATGAAAAAATAAATCCACATATACCATTATAATAAATTATAAAAAGTTACATAAAAATTAACTTCTTAAATAAGGAGCAATATATCGCACTCAGTACTTACCCTTTCTCTGTCTACCTTTATAACCCCTGATTTAATCACAATGGTCCCTCTTATATATCCTATTTTCAGCCAAATAAAAAAAATAAAACAATTTAACATTAAACTTTTTTTAAAACCCCTTCTCAAACCCGTTTAAACCCCTCCCCGAAGACCGAATAAACAAATTATTCATTGATACAATTTAATATAAATCCTTTACAACATATTATTAAAAAAAATGAGTTTGAAAAACACAACTATCTTTATCTCTTATACATTCATACCATATTTACACCAACCATAAAATAATAATTAATAATAAATAATTCAAAATATAATAATTAATCTTAAAAATCAATTTACCAATAATTATATAATAATGAGGAAATAATCTGAATAATTTAATAATAATAATAATAATGATCTTTCATTTCTCTCTGATAACAATAGAGATAAAAAAATTCAATATCATCAATACTAATAATTAACACATACTAAAATAATAATACCTACATAATAATATTAATTTTAATTTTAATTAATAATCCAAATAACTATTAATAATACATATTATCTAATCCGACAATATAATTAATTTGATACTAATAATACATAAATGAAAAAAAATTAATAACCCTAACCCAATAATTATAATAATAACGCTAAATAAAATTTCTTTTTAACCATATATATATAATATCAATATAAATATTTCTATTTATGCCAAATATAATAATTAAACTATTCTATTTAATAGATATCTGATCACATAAAATTTATAGTACTATTATTAATATTAATATTAAACTCTCCCATTTACAAACTAAAAGGAAACATTCATAAGTATATTCGTTCCTACAACAATATATAATATTAATAATACCATATGATGCACGGCTATAATAAATATTATAAATATAACTATAAGACACCCGGATCAATCATCGCCATATAATAGGGGGCAGGGCACCCTCCTTTCCTCTTTTCCCATTTCATCCCAATCTAATTCTAACACCTTTCCCCCTTGCACCCATCCACCTCTAATTCTTGGACAAACTCCCTCCATATTACCAAAACACTGTAATAAACCAATGATAATAGACCATAACATATTCCCTTGCCACATTCACTATTAATATAAACCCAATCCACTTTCAAAACTCCATTTATTCTTACACACATTCACTTTCACCTGCAATCACTTTGAATCTTATTCAGAAGCTGTAACCTCCAACCATATTCTTTTAATATCATTAACCACCTTCCATTAAGAAGCTTCCCTATTAATCCTAACATTCGCCTGTTGCAAATCCAAAAAATTCTTGAAACTGAATTTTCTTCCTTTCTCTTCTCGTTTTTTCTTTCATTTGCATCTGTTTCAAAGTAAAGAGTTTGATGCCCGCCATTATCCTCTACCTCTCTTTAACCGCACCTGTTTCTGCACCCCAATTCCAGTTCCCCTCCGGTTACTCGGACGAACTCTTCTCGACCAAATTAAAAAGCATATATTCTTCCCTACAAACACTCAACTAAACTAATTTCCCCACTTATAATCCCTACAAGTTTACCTTATTCCCTTACCCTATTATATAAGATACCTTATTATTACTGCCCTTCTCCTTCCCCATCCTCGGGAAACCTATAACCTCCATAAACGGATTTCAATTTAACCACAATTTTGGTATTCACTTCCAAAAAAAGAAAATTTTGTTTCCTGTTTCCGTTTTCTTGATCATTTCCACCAGAAATTCCAATTCCAGGCCTTCCAGATATTACAAATTTTTTTCAAACTTTTCTCAACTTTAACCCTTTAACTAATGGTTGTTCTATCCCAAAACAATTCTATAAAAAACTTGATCTCTGCTAAAAGAACAAAAAGGAGAATATCTTTTTCCTTACTGAACCAATTTTATGGCAGGGATTCTTCGAAATTGTTCTCTTTTTCCATACTTTCCCTCCATTTCAAATTTTTCCTCGAGTTACGAAAGCAATTTCAATCCTATCTTCATTTTACTCTAAAGCAGGACTCCCCTGTATATCTCATTCTTACATTTTCTCGCTCTTTTAACTCATAAAGAGCTTTTATCTACAATTTTGCCTTAGTATAAATACTATTAGTATAAAGTCTGAATAACCTCCATAATTTAATCCTTCCGTTTCCAAACCTGTTCATAGTTTAACCCTCTTTTTTTTTATTCCTCCTACTTATTCTTATGATTATATTAATTAAGTATTCCTTTATATATATAATATATATATATATATATATATACTATATTATATGTATATACATATATTATAATATATATATATATATATTATATCATAATAGATATATATATATATATATATTAATTTTTTATTTATATATATACTATATATATATTATATATTATTATATATATTATATTATAAATATATATACAGAATATATATTAATGCTAATTATACATATTATATATATGTTAATATATATATATATATATATATTATATATATTAATTTTTATATATTTTTCTCTTTAAAATATATATATTAAATTCCATAAACATCCTTTCTATTTTGTGAAAGAACGATACTATATAATAATCATAATATCCCTTTCAATTTGTATCGCTTCTTATACTTTTAATAAGTTCACTAACAACACTATCTATATCTAGAAACTTTTTTCAATATTTCCATACTAATTTTTAAACTTGACCTAACTGCCTTAGCAAAGCGAATGTGGTACCTCTTATGCCCCAGTCCGAGGACTCGGTTGCCTTCCTGAGCGAACCAGAGCTCCTGTGAGCTATCTAATAACTCAAAGTCGTCCACACCACCTAGAGGTTATGGTAGTAACATTACTTATTTTGTCTTTGCTGTGTCTTTCTCCTACAAATGGATTAATCGCGGCTCGCATACCTGGCCACCCAGCGATTTACGCCCCGGGTCCCTTCGTTCCAAGGACTTATGAAGGGTCCATGACAGGAGAAGTTCTTATGGGGTTGATGTATTATTTGAATTCAGATAACATATATATATATATATATATATATATATAATTATAACCATTGATTAATAAATATATATACTTTTATATTAAGATATATTATATATTATAAATATAATATAATACTACACAACAATATTTATATCATTAATTATTAGGAAGCGTGAGAGGAACGGGTGACACCAAGAAGGAGGTGGAGGGGGGTTCCGACATAAAGGAATTGGCTGCGAGGAGGAAATGAGGGAGGAGAGGCTAGGGTTTTGTTGGCTGAGCCCCAGTTTCATAGGGTGGGTGGAAGTGGTGGAGGTGACATTTTATCCAATGAACGCCAATGAAGGAGGAGGGGGTGAGGGGGAGAGGGACTACCATTAAAACAACCCCGTATTAGGGCAAAGGGAGATTCGATAAAGGCCATCATAAATAATAATAATTAATAATATCGTAATTAAATTCTACGCTAATTTCTGTGGTTAAAATATTATATTGGCCGATATATAGCATATACTATATTACTACTAATCAATTAATATATAAACCTATAATATCAATAATATATATATAATAGTAATATATATTATATATATACTATAGTAACGTGTCTCTAGTGTCCACAAACCTAGCTATATATATATCCTTATACTTTTCTTATTATTATATAATCATAATTTTTGTATCATTTCCCATGGTGATATTTATACATGTTCATACCCCAGTGAAAATTGAAATTAATCACTTGCCCTCTGTTTACAACAATTCAACTATAACTAAGCATGAGTTCCAAAATTTAATATGCACAAGCCAATAAATTAACTATATAAGATACCGTAATTAATGCTAAATATGGTAACCTTATATATAATACTTTATAATAGCTATATATGTTATTTAAATTATTTACAATAATAACCACCTTCTATATAATTCTAAATTAAACTACTAATCAACCTTCCTTTCTCTACCAATCCAAGGTAACGCTTAATGATCACCCACTAATAATAATAACTTTAATTTTTGAAATATATATATAATAATAGGGAATAATGTACAGTACTATAATATATATATATAATAAGTCAAACTACATAATTATATATAATTATATATAATATCATTAAAGATGATCCATATTATTATATATATAAGTCCCATTATCTATTTATACCCCTCATATACCATATATTCCTGCTATAGTAGTATATATATTACAGTTAAACATACCATCACCATATACAACTAAACATTACCTTCTGCCCCCAATGGTGCATCACCATCCTAACGATTGGAGGGTACCACTGGCTCCTTCTAAGGTAAAAGCCTGGTCTTATGCCGCCATCCTGCAACCAGGTTCCCACAGGTTTGTAGCGTACATTTTTTCCGGAAGAAATGGAAGAAAAGCAGCCGAAAAGGAAAGGCCCGTACCCGAGCGAACACGCATAGAGAACCCCCATAGCCGACATCGTGCCCATTCCTTATACGAATCTCCTTGTGAGTTAATTTTCCAACCTCTGTTGCAAAATGGGGGAGTGACATTTTCCCTGTTTGAATCTTTATTAAATAACCCCATCATATGCATGAGTTTTGTTCTAGGTCCTAGCTTGAAAACCACCAAACTTGATTCCTGCTCTCGGAGGGGGAGAGCGTCCACATTTGGCCCTCTCCTTTACCAGTCTGAAATATAATAATACAAATATATATAAGAGAATGTTGGGAGTGTTATTACTTGTGGGAAGAGTGCTTTTAAATTAAATTGGTATTTGGGGGTTTTTTGAAAACGTGTAACTGTGTTGTTGCTTAGATGTGGCGATGGTTAATTTGTGTTAAATTTAAAAGAGTGACAAAATATTATTATGGGCTAAACGGGGCCGACGGGCCACCCCATAGAGCATTTATCTTGTTAAAAGTGTTGCCTACCTAATAGAATTGACGCCCTGGTCTGTGCAAAGAAAAGAGGTGATCAAGTTTATGGTCCCCATTGGCCCCCGAGCCTGTGGGTTATCTTGGATTACCGAAGAAAATTTGGTTCTCCTGAACAAAATTGGGTGTGTTCGGCTTGGATCTAAAGAGTTTTCTGAATTTGCGACCATGAGTTCCCCAAAACCAACCTGTTATCCTCCATACCCTCTCCACGAGTGTCGTGGCGCCGTATGTGGTGTGAGATAAATTGGACAACCTGATCTATCCGTCAGTGTAACCAAATGTTTTGGTAGGAATTTGGAGGTTGGCGTTTGTTTCATAAGTGCCAAACCTGTTTTCGCCCAAAACCTAACAAATAATTCCCTTGTAGTCTTAGTGAAGCCCTTTGAGGTAAAACTTCACCCTATATTAGATATAAATACATTACATTTATATATCTGTGCTCCTATATACGTGAACTATGTATGATCTACATACTCAGCTTGAAGGCATGCGACCTAATATTTTAGTAATAACTACCATCCCCTTTAGGGCTTGGTGAAGCGTGTTTTCATAATACTTTAAATAATAAAACATATATGAATTCATTTAATAAAGTACCTCAATCCCACCTATAGATATAAACAACGAATATCCTTAAACACCATAGCTCTATATTATCCCACAGTACAACTTCATCTCAAGTAATTATTGCCAACTTACTTAATTCCTTCGCTTAACCTACCCTTCTTTAAATTTCTCTATATATACTACAAACCTAATAGGCAAAAATCATAATATAAACTAATGTACAAATTCCTTTCCTTCACCCCACCACTTCCACTCATTTTTATACTAACCAAACCTATAAAATTTCCTGTTCATCTTATGTTTACCACGGTCACAGGCGAAGCATACAAAATTTATAAACCATTTTCATATAAACATTTTATACATTTCAATCAACTTATTACTCTCCTATACTTATATACTTACTCATTAATCATTAATTATATATACTTACCATATACTAGTAAAATTCATACAATTTTTGCTGAAATAAGATTAGGAAGGTCCGTACGTAAGGGGTAGGTACCTTTAATTCTAGGTTACGATCCATCACTACCAATTTCTAGACGAGTAAGCATTGCATATTTAATGACTAAGTATCACCTTATTGTATCTAATATTAAAGCTTGAAAAATTATATGAACCTTAAAAAATATTATTAAGTACATAACAAATATTAGTATTTTTCAGCATAAACACTAATTAATAAATAATCAGATCATTAACATATTATACTAATATCTAAATTACAACAGTGGTACTTTTTGTAAAATAAAAGATAAGGGATCCCATATAATTTTTATCTGTGGAATAAACCGTATTGACTTACTTTTAGATAATAAAGGTTATTACTGGCTTTAAATGATTAATGGTAACACATTAATAACTTTTTTAATATAAAAGGACTCTTATGATTATATTAAAAACTTATACCGAATTAGAATATATAAATATACATAATATTTGCAATGGGTCTAAGTGGGCTTGAACCCTACCCTGGATGATAGGACTCCAGAGAGCGTTACCCCTGACCAAAACGTGATGAAGCCTAAAAGGAGAGCCCATCAATTTACCTCTTTGAAAGCACCTTTAGGGTCTCTTTCGCAACACTAAGGGTGAGGTGAAGAGCAGATGTTTCATTGCGACACCTAACCTCCGGCGGGCATTCCCCCGCTGAAACTTTCGTGTCAGGGGCAACATAACGTAATTTTTAATCCGGACATTATTAGGTATTTAAAGCATATATTGTAGCTTAAGATAAACACGCAAATATAATATAACCTATTTGTAAGTATATTGTGATAACAGATAAGGATGCCAAAGTGTGGTTGTAAAACAGCTTTACCTTTTGCGCATGTCTGAGTGGGATAAGGTGTCTCAAAAGCGCGGGTTACCCCTAGGTAACCCTCTTCACTCAAGCCCCTAAAAATAAAAGGAAAGACCATCATTTACCTCTGAAAAAGACTTTTATAGTTTCAACTTTTGGTTTCCTAGAGGGAGAGTGAAGCGTTGGTCCTTTGAGAAACCTTATCTCTATAATAACCTCTCAAACGAAAAACCGTGCCTCCCATCACGCTCAGCACAATCTTCCTGTCTGTCCCCTGCGGAGGAATGCAAAACAACCCTGAACGAATTTGCGTAATGTTGTAATCCCGTACTATATTATTTAGGCCTATTTCGCCAAAGGTAACTTATTATGCTCCCTTGCCAATATAATCTTCGGCCAAAACAAATTGAAATATAACATTTGGCGGCCGTAATTCAATTTTTCTGCCTGAGTTAATTGCGCTTTAGCAGCACACAGGACGTTTCGAAACCCCATTACCCTTTTGAAGGGAAAAATGGTAAAGTGCAACAAAGAAGCGCGTTAACCCAATACAATGTACCAACGAATTTAAATCGCTATAATATAGGGAGGATTAAGGGTTCTCTATTATAGTTAATCTTACCGTGCGTATAGAAAAAGCATGGATCTTCCCAAGAAGGAGTTGAAGCCTGTCTCCTAGGCTAAGTTCCAAAAAGAGCTAAGAACCCTGTTACTGGGCTGGCTCCCCCCAGGTTTGTGGAGTTCTTTCTTGAACGTGGACTTCCTGGTCAGGGGGCAAAATCCGAGCATAGGAATAGTGTTAATCCAGAAAGACAAACTCATTTGTGGCATTTCACCAAAGCAAACGGATATTTTGATTTGTTTGTGCTTGCGGAGATAAAAAAACCGACAAAAAGGTTTGGCGATTTTATTTTCCGCGTGTTTTTTTTTGCTAATCTTTGTATCCTAAGTGGGGTCTTATGCAGTTCCCCAAAAGGGGTGTCCAGGTGTCGCAAAGCACCGCAACTCGACTCACCTCGGGCTTGGGGAAGCCTAATGCCTTTTCATGAGCCCTAAAAATGAGATGATCGGGTAGCTTCTCACCTTTTAGCTCCATCCCGTTGGGTCAAAAGGAGCAACCCGCCCTATTGGTGAGGGTATTCATCTCTCCCAAAAGAATTTAAAGAACACTGGTAAAAAGGGTTTCAAAAGAAAAACTGCAAGTAAAGTTATATGACCCCATATTACAAATATTACCAAATAAAAAAATTTGTCCAGTTTTATTACTTACCCACCAAAGGGAAATACAATCCTTATATGTTATCCACCCGTTGGCCAAGGCCATTCGGCGCCTAAATAAAACTTTAATTTGTTTGCGGTTCATTAATGAACCAAAACATTATTTCCGTGAAGTTCGAAATACTTCCATGTGAACATCATAACAAAAAATTAATAAAGTTAGTCGGATTGCCTGACAACGAGTTTCCCGATGTACCTGGAGACCTAAACCGCTTTTTGTCAGGACTCACGGATTCCCCTAAGAACTGAAGTCCAAGAGAACTTAACCGACCTACTCCTCCTTTATGGCGCCAGCCACAATAGCTTTTGTCCGAACGTTGAGTAAAAAAAAAAACTAATTTGTGGGAAGTACTCTCCTTTTCTTAAAGTGCTAGAAACTCATCAATCACGATTGCAGGTCCAAGGAATATCCACAATATTTCTCATTTTTCCATACAAGTATTATAAAAACTCGGTTGAGGTAACCGGTCTTTGAGGGGTTTTAGGGTAAAATTGTCAGAAAATGAGGCAAACAATAAAAAAGGAAAAACAGGCTTTTTCAATTTATACTACCTCCTTCAGAATACCATCCTCCAAAGTAATATGGCCCAACGATAAAAAGAGAGTTTTGATTTAGTGCGCCAATTCGCCGTACCAGAATATACAGAAACTAAATTGTTTTGACGAATCTACAAATTATTACAAAAATACAAAATCAGGAATAAATTAATATATTGACCTTATTGCTACAGCTATAAGCTTTTATATATATATATTAGCTGAATTGAATAATCTAAATATGATCAAAGGATAGTAAAAAGAATTTTTTTTTATGAAATAGTAAATAAAAGTGATTGCAAAAAAGAACCAAGACGGATACGGTACTGAACAACAGCTTAAACATTGAAAAGGAGGCATACATAGCTCACACTATTCATGTTACGCCACCGAAAAAAACTGCCTCACTTAAAAATAAGCGACAAGATGACACTAAAAGGAGGAATAATAAAAAAAAACAACACTCAGTAAAAAACAAAAAAAATTAAAACAGCAATCATCCATAGCAAAATTAAACATAAACATAACCATCAAGACAAAAAACAACAAAAAAAAACAAAAAAAAAGTAAAACAAATACTATTTTCCCCCCAAAAAAAAATAGACAGATAAACTAAACCAACAAAAATAATACTGAAAAAACCGTTATGCATTGATCACTAATCAGCTGAATAAAAATATTAATTTAAAAATAACTTAAAACAAAGGAGTAAGTAATAGTTGGGCAAAAGGGTGCAGAAACTAAAAAATAGTAAGACCAAACAATGACAATCACAACTTTATTCAAAATACTTCTAAATTAGAGAGTATAAGAAATAACTGATTTTCTTACAGAAAAAAAAAATAGGAAAACAACTAATATCTGATGGCACAGAAAAAGATTATACATCCTTCATATTTTCCCATTTATTTCTTCCGTCTGCACTGTTTTACTTTAATGCATAATGATGACGAGATATACACATGGATAGCAGTATTAGGAAACGTGAGGATAAATAAGTGTTAATACAAAATGAGGGCCGTGTATATTCAGAGAATTTATAAATAGATCTAAAGTATTATAAAAATATGATACATATAATCATTTTTATTCAACATATAATAAATATTTATAAAAATGACAACAAATATTAAACCAAAGATAACTGACATGTTAAGATGAAAATAACCTTATATAAAAGGTTAGATAAATATGATAGATGAGAAGAATTAAGAAAGAAAATAAAAGAACAATTTGATAATAGCAAGTTTTCATAATATTCTTTTATAATGAAAGCAAAAATGGTCATTCACATACCAGTTCATTTCTTTTGAACATTACCACAAATATCACCAAATCAAGGTAGGCTCCTAAACTTCTCACTCTCTCTCTCAGGACTATGTCATTAACCTCATCATAGTACTAGTACCGTAATAATACCGTACAAAGAATAAAAATCATTCTACTCTACTAGAATTATCTTTGCATGTTAATTTTTTTTTTTAATTTAAATAAACTAGTTTTACATTAGTTTTTTTTTTAAATAACTGTAAATATAATTACATGTTTATATTTGAATGTATTTATGAATTACAAGTCAGTAAAAGAAACTTTCTAAAAGAAATAAGAAATTTTATATTACTCTACTGTTAATATGACAATAGAGAAAATTCTTAACTTTAATACAGATTAGGTCCAACCTTAATATTTTATTATAAGAGAATAGTCTTCATTTAAAATAGGAAACTTTATATGTCTATAAGGACTATCCAAAATGAAGCAATTTTGGTCACATGATGACAAAATAACGATATAATCCTTGAACAAATTTGTACATTGACCCTTAAATATTTTACTTTCATCACGACATTTATTATTTTCTAGATTCCTCAGCACACAATGAATGATATTTCTTTGGAATGAATGCATATTTTAACACTAATTAAAAATATAACAGAAAAACATATCTTAAACGTAATATAAATAAGGTCTTCTCAATTCTTATAATATTGCTTGGAAGTCTAAAAAGATAGTTACAAATTTAAGAAGAACCTAATTTCTTTTGAACATGTATTATTTGAGAGACGCACACTTAATATATCATTATCCAAGCAGACTTCGAGCATAATGAGTATTTGAAATCGCATGAATAATAGAAGGCATGAAAATATTAAGGAGATTTTCATCGGTTTTTAAATATGTTTATTTCTAGTGAGTATATATTATTTTAAAATAAGCATTTTTTTACATGAGTTAAATTATCTTTCTCCACTTGTTAAATAAATCCTGACCTTGAAATTGTCATTTCCAAACAAATTCGCATATATATATATATATATATTATATATAGTATATATTAATGATAAAAATAATTAATAATAAAGTGACTTAGTGATTTTACAACTTTTGTAAATTGAATTTTAAAAATTTCAGGTTCTTGACATAAGATATAGATTTAGAAGATTGAAACTAAGAGAAGTGGTTAAGATATTATATATATATGTAATTATTTACGTTAAACTGCTGTGGGCTATATATCAATATATCAAGTATAGTATTTATTTAGGGAATAATAGTGTATATCTACTTAAATTTTATATATATCCTAATTTAATTCAGAATAACTTTTATTTTATTTATATTATCTTTTCAAAAACAGAGGTTATTTATTTATATATATAGTAGTCTCTTTTGAGTAAAACTAATGGAACTCTAATTGTTGAGAAAGTTCAAAGATCTTCTGATTCCTTCGGAAGCGTTTTTTAATTTTTTTGTTATCAGATTTTTTATTTTTTGATAATATCGTGTTTAATTAATTACATTACTTTTATCTCATTTTTAATCAAGGCCTGACAACTTTGAGGTCCTTGTAATAGCACCGACTGAACCCTCTTTCCGTTAACAGAAAGTGAATTTGCAAGATGAGTAATGAGCCAACGAGGGGCTGTGATCGAATGATTCAATAAGTTTCACAAATAGAATAAAGTTAGTTTATGCCAAACTCTTACATTTTTGTATAAATATTTTTTTTCAATATATGAAATATCTCAAAAGTACAATCCTTTACCCCAAGGAACATATTAGATAATTTTAAAATCAGGCGTATAAAGAGTAATTATAGGATTTGGTGATCTATCTCGTACTCAACCTTGTATTTTAAGGTAATTAATTATCTGACTTACTATTAACCCATGTATTAAATAAGTTATTTAGGACATACAATGGAAAAAATTGGTAAAATGTAAACTAAAAGGTATTTGAGTAATTTAAGAAACTCATTTAACTTATTTCTCGAAATCATCAAATATCCGAACCAATACACTTAGTAACTGAGTAATATATATATTGTGAATCTCGAATATCTTAGTCGTGTATTATAAAGCCATTATATAAAAAGAAGCGTATACCACAATTACAGATAATGAGACATACTTTATCAACTCGCAGCTTAAACTATAATAAAATACCAATGAATTTAAATAGATTGGATGAAGTGAGTAGATGATCTCAGACGAGGTAAGAGAACAGTACGGTGGGTGGGACTGGCTATCAAGAGTGCATTAACGCTCTCTGAGGGGGATGGCGTGTTGAATCCTCTGGACGCTAAGCAGTCATTAAACCTCCTGAGAGTCCTGCATGATCATCTCGAGAATTAACGATATAGTATGTCCCGCGGGGCTCTGTTCGCCAAGTGCAGCAATCCCTACGTACCATGGATGCGCGGGAAATTAGTTATCTAGTTACATCTCCTAGTAAGTGTTTTCTACTCCGGAGAGGCCTTTGTATTGATGATTGCGTTTTTCAATGATATCTGTCATCATCTACTCGCTGTGTGAGATAATACTCTCTTCTCGGGTTATACTTACCTCTCTCTTCTTTCTAGTTATACAATCAAAAAAGTAAAAAAAGAAATCATCTAATCACTGACGTATAGAGTATTTATTGTAAAACGTTAATAAATGGATCCTATAAGTATTTTTTTTAGAATACATTAGTATACCGTTATACCTATACATAGATAATATTGATTGTATAGGTATATACAATACTATTATAGATATATTAATTTTAAATAAAAATAATAAACAAAAAAATTTCAAATAACTGACTGGGGGTAAATTAAAACATAACAGGTCCTATAATATATATATATTATATTATATATATATTAATATTAATATATAAATATATTAAATATATTTATATATATATATATATAAATAATATGAGTAATATTAATATATATAATATATTATATATAAGCTTAAATTAAATATTGGATAATTATACTTATGAGCAATCCCGGCTTTATTATTATAGCTCATTACATCAATAGAGAATGTATATAATTAGCTGATAGATATGAATATTTGACTTATTGTTATTTCTTCGAATTCTCTCTATAGGTATGCTTACACCACAGAGGCATATAGCGTGAGCAATCCCCGAAATACGCATAGCTATCATTGTATTATCGATTGCTCGATATTTTTTATGCGAGATATGATTCTCCACTTCAAACTTCGCAGCGACTAATGGTTTTTCCTCAAGAACAAGCTGTCTTATACGTTAGTGTTTTTTTTCACACCATGATCACATTTACCAATCGTATAGACTAAAATAAAATATATGTATCGGTACATACAGATGTACTACTATGCTTATATTCTCACTATCTACTATATCATATATGTCCTTACTATCCTTTAAATATATAAATCTTGTTCTAGACTCTATTGAGCAATTTTCTTCTTAGATTATCTTATGCCATGAATGCCCATATATATGCTATCTATGAATATACGTAATAATCGTATCTACTATAATTAGTTTACTGGTCTAATTATAATTATAGTTCTCCACCTTTGAGTATAATATTATTATTAATAAATCATAATATAGTAGATAAGCAAAATTATTTTTTAAATATATGTTTTACCTTTTTTATAAAAGATTTAATTAATTAAAATAAGGATAAAAAGCTCTCTCTATAACATAGCTTATACATTTCAATATTTATATAGATCACCTTAATGTTATATTTTAATAATATTATATAATTTTTCTAGGAATCGATCATGGGACCCTCGTAAATATAGGGCTGTTATAATGTTTTCAGATTAAACTAATTTTAATAAATTATTAATTTAATTATTTAATTAATTAATACTTATTATTATTTATTATTATTATTATTATTTTATATTATTATATTATTTATTATTATTATTATTTTATACATTAAATAATTGTGAGATTATATATATACTATAAAGAAAGTTATCATCATCGCTTAAATAGAATCTCGAAAACTAGCGGATACATAGAACATATAATGAAATATATCTGATAACTCAATATACAAAAAATTTGCTTTCACCTTAATATTTGTATGAAAAATTCGTGGAAAATTGATATATATAATAAAAATAAATCAAAAATTTATTAATAAACTCTTTTTTTTTTTAAATTTATTTTTATTTTATTCGTAAATTATATACGAATAGGTAATATACAGATAATAATATAGAATAATACTTAGAATAACGTGTTTTTGACATTTTCATTGATAAAAATATAATATGTTAATTATATTGGATAAGGTTGTGTGCTTGCTGTTAGATGAAAATAAAATCATATCCTGGCAGCATATATGGAGTAATACGCGCTAAAAGATGCAAAGAAGTCGGGTTTCTATATATATACGGCGCTTATTCCTGTAGGGGATACGACGGGGATTGGACTATTATTCCCTCAATCCTTACCGGGGGGTCATTATCTACGAACCCTCACCGGCTATCTTTTGGTTATATTGTGGGGTGTACGCTGATAGGTGGGTATATTACTCCGCCCTACTTACCCCTTACGGGGTAAATATAGGAAAATGATCTACCCTCCTCTGTTCCACCTGTTATCGGTCTCGAGCCTACCTATAAAAATATATATTATGGTCTTATAATACGCTGAGATTTACCATTATATTGTATTTTAGTTTCTCTTTTCACTTTCTCTTTATTTCATATTGATTGGATGAATATTTAAAAAAATATATAAATAAGTTTTTTTTTATTTTACTGCACTTTTTTTCCATACAAATTTTAATACGTTGATTTATATTATTATTATAGTTTATTATAAGTATTTTTCACTTGTTATACCTTATCTAGTTTTCGAGTAATTTCTATATAGCTGGTTATACTCTATTAATAGTTTCGGCCACATTATATTATATTTAGAATTATTATTAATTAATTTAATTATTATTATTATTATTATTATTATTATTAAATTATATTTATATATATTATAGTTAATATATTTAATTATTAAATTATTATTATTATCTATAAATTTTTTATATTTAGTACAATATTTGTAATTAATTAAATTAATCATATATTTAGAAAGAATATTTTTCACTTTTACTTAAATAATCAGTATGTGAGTTATGATACATAATATTAAATTTATTAAATCAAATTTAAACGCATAAAAGCATATAATATAATTAGCCCTCACTATAAATATATATCTTAGCTTAACTCAACAAATGTACTCCACCTGCAGTGAGTGATCAGAAATTCTATAATATAAAAAAGTAACTCATAATATATAATTATCATTGCCTAGCTTATCGTAGGAATTGCCACTGTTATTAGTAACTTAGCTATATTAGCGCAAACAATAACACTGTTATAGGGTTATCGCAATAGAGGTTGGAGATAATTATTACGATATCATATAGACTATTTATATCTCTAAACTAATTTATCCTTTTAGGATGATAGAGTGCCTTATATATATATATTATATATAAATAATTATATATATATATATATAAATATACATATAAATTATATATATAAATATTAATATAATTTATTAATATATATTATTAATATAATATATATATATATTATATAAATATATATATAATTATACTACTATATAATCGCGTCATTGACTTATCAGCTGTGGAAACAAAACGGAAAAATGTAAAAAATATATTATATATATATATATATATAATATTATTATTTATATTATAATAATATTATATATATATATATATATATTTAATATATATATATATTATATATTATATATATATATATATATTATATTATTATTTAATATAATTAATATTATATATAATATTATAATATATATATTATTTATTAATATTTAATTATATATATATATATATAAATATATATATTAAGAAGATAAATATTGTTTAACAAAAAAATATATAACCCTACTATTACGTTGATTTTTAAAGTAGAAAAAACAACATAGAACGAGTGAGACATAAAACATGGAATACAAATACAAGTAAAATTAATCATTTCTTCGCGCACTCTCCTGTCACATCAAATATCTAAAGCTGATTGAAAATATGGTTAAAAATATAATAAAAAAAATATATAAATATAAATTATAAAAAAAAAAAAAAAAATTATATGGTTAAATAAATTGAAAATATTATAGTAAAATGATATGATTATTGAAAAGTTTATTCAATAACGTTTAAAAGATGACAGATTGACTTGTAGATATATTTAGGTCACTTCTCGTTAAAATAAATAGACTTTTGCTGAGTTAAAATTTATTAAGC
This sequence comes from Trachelipus rathkii, assembly GCA_015478945.1. Taxonomy (NCBI): domain Eukaryota; kingdom Metazoa; phylum Arthropoda; class Malacostraca; order Isopoda; family Trachelipodidae; genus Trachelipus; species Trachelipus rathkii. The sequence continues at coordinate 23,530 of JABUQX010072347.1, forward strand.
GTTTTTTTAACTATACAAGGAAAAGACAATTTCTGAATATTTTCAGCTATGGTGTGTGTACAATATTTGTCTATTCGCATACTCCATGTAATGTGCAGTGAGTGCCGGGATCTCTTCTAGGTCTGAAACGTGCCTGGATGAAACTACAAGGAGTAGGACTAATTTACTCCCATCATTCCTTAAAGATATATATATATTAAACATGAGTGGAGTGTGATATCTTACTCAGAGAACCTGTTACACATGACTCATTGTGATTCTGATCTTGGCTGTTCATTAGTGTAGCGTGTCGGTTGGGATCGAGTTTGATCAATTACCACCCGGTCTAGCGCCGTCCGTCATATGAGCCGTGGACTAAACGTTCTGCCCATTCCTGGTCAGCCTGTGTTCTTCTACAGTCGGCTCGAGCCCCCTACAGCAAAAAGGAGTATTGCCGTGTAGTAATACCTTTACAAATAATATATAATAGGTTGTGAATATTATAATGCTAATATTTTATATTTAATCATTAATCATTAAATACATTTATCAATTATCATTTATATTATATAATATATATATTCTAAAATTTAATAATACATAATAATTATAATTAACTATTACTTATTATATTATAAATTAATTTAACTATTATTATAACTATAATTTAATTATTTATTTATTAATTATATTATTATATATATTTTATTAATTATTTAATTATTATTTAATTTATTTAATTAATTATTATAATATATTATTATTATTATTATTTTATTATATTATTACATATAAAATGTTATATATATATATTAATGAATTTGAATAATTATTAATGATTATTTTATGCATATATTATTATGATTATGGATTATGTTACTATGTGATTATGATTTCCTGCAAGCTATATCCATTCTCTATCCTCTCTCCTTATGCAATAAATAATATAATTAGAGCTACAATTTTATTATTTTATGATTTTTTTATATGTATTTATTTTATTGATGTTTTTTATTTTAATATAAATATTATATTCTATAAAAATTATTTATTTACAAAGACCTAAAAAATTTATTTTCATTTATTTTTTTCATTCTTTTTATAATATATGTATTGTTAATTTATGTTATTTATTCGTATGATTGTTTTTTATTTTTTTATATTATTATCTTTTATTTTTTATTATTTCTTATTTATTTAATATTTTTAATAATTAACTTCAGTATTTCTATGGATTGTTTGAAATACTCCTTTAAATGAAAATTGTTATTTTCTTTATTATTAATCTTCTTAGCCTCAAATAACTTTGATATAGTTATTTTGATTTCGTTATTATTTTAAATAATACTCTATATTAAGTTAGTATAGTAATTTAATCATTTATATATAATATAAATTAATAATAATATAATATTAATTAATAAATTATAATAATTAAGTATTTAAAATTTGATTCATAAATATAATAATAGTAATTTTAATTCAATTAATTAACTTAAAAAATATAATTCATATAATTATAAAATAAATTAATTAAATAATAATTAATATTAATAATATTATTACTATAAGTATTATTATTAATTATGTATATTTATATGGGTGATTTAATTATTATAAATTATATTTAATTATTTATTTTAATTATTTATATTATTTAAATTATTATTCATTATATATATTAATTTAATATTAATTATTTATATATAATTTATATTTTTGTTGGAGAATTAGATAATATTAATAATTATTTAACTGAATTAATTATATTTTTATAAATCAATAATTATTATTAAATGACTGAAAGTTTCAGCAAATTATTTTTATTTATTAACCTTCATCATCTTAAAAATAATTATTTAATTAATATAATAACATATTATTATTCTATATATATATATGCATATTAAAATTATCTTCTTATTCATATAATATTATTAAAAATTTATCTTGTGAAATGATGAAATTAAATATATCTATAAATTTAATATATATATTTATATAATATATTTATTAAATTTATAATATATAATTATATAATTATATAATTTATATATTAATTAAAGTATATATAATATATAATTAAATTATATATTTTAATTAGTGTTTAATATATATAATTGTTAATTTATGTAGGCTCCTTTCTATATTCTGATAATAGAATATTGTAATAAAAATTCTACTTGTATTAAGAACATGGTTGAGTTATTGATAATATTGATATAATTGAATTAAATTGTAATTAATTATTTATATATAATTATTATATAATTTATAAATTATATATATTAATACTTTATAATTATAATATATATATTTTATAATATTATAATTATAATTATAATTTATAATAATTACTCATACTATATAATGAGGTTTATTAATGTATTATGTCTTAGTTTGAAGGTATATGTTTATTGACGATTTTATCTATTCTTTCCATGAATCTCCTGCTTTATTTCTAAAGCGGTTAGATCTCTATTCTATCTATTTTATATTGGTGTTTTCATTTTCTATCTTATTATAATAGACGTGACACTATAATCTTATTATTCTTATTTTTATGCTCCATTATTATTTTTTTTTACTGTTCTTTAATTATTGAATATTTTTATGTAATTTATATGTATTTAATCGTATTATTGCTCAATGGGGTTTGTGGTAATCACTATAATGTGTCATGAGATCTCGATATACAAAACTGATCTAGCTAATACACTACTATGCATTCGTCCAACATTTAGATACACATAGATATTACAGTAAACCATTTTGTCCCATATATTTTCTAACTATCTTTATCGAGTAATTTAATTAATCAATTATTGTTATATTGAGCAAGGAACGGCATAGTCCCGTACAGCTTTTGTCTTGCCCTCCAGCATTTAGGATGGCCTAGATATTACGCACTAGTAGAATGGGAACCCATAATCCTTTAGGTATGACATAAGAACTATTCGACTGTTAATTGGTTGCCGAAGCAAGGTAGCTTGCTATTCCTATGTAATTATTGATCCCTATTTAAGGATCAGAAAACCTATATAAACAAATTACAATTACCCTTAGATTAATTATTAATCCCAGATCTTTACGAATTGAAGTTACTTTTCACGATCTACTAGAGATTGAGGTTATGTGTTATTAGAAAATAGAAATTAATTATATATATATATATATATTAATATATATAATATATATATATTATTAATTATATATATATATATATATATATATTATAATATATATATATTATATATATATATAATATTATTCAATTATAATATTATTATATCTACTATATTTAATATATATATATTATTAAATATATATATATTGTGTAGCGTGTATCAATTTAAAAGAAGCAAAAATATAAATAAAAAATCTATATACTAGTGGTTATTTTGTAGTAATGAGGGTAGGTATCCATATCATTGTGACTATTTTGATTGTGTATAATATATTCCTAATTTATAATGTTATTTTTTATTCACGTGTATTATAACATTCTTATCTTTGAGGAGAAGTTCTGTAATTCGCTCCTCGATGTATGAGGTTAATTAGAATATTTGAGAGGATTAGTCCGGAAAAAGGGATAAAATCCTCATTATAAATAGTTAATTTAAGTGAACTTAAACAATTTTATTTATATTTTATTCTATTATTAATGTAAGTGAAAACAACATTGAAATAAATAAATATATGCTAAAAATCTTCGTAAAACTACATCTAGTCAAATACTATCTTGCTTCGATTTCATTCCTAGACATCATATATTATGGAGTTCTTTTGTTTAGTTGAATATTCCATTTTGTAAGTTGTTACTATATATAAAATCAATCATATTTTCACTTCGATAAAATCTACTGTTTACTTATGTATTTCATATACCATATATATATATATACATCTTACTATGGATCTGTCTATATATGATCAAATTAAGCCACTTATATTTAGATAACTTGCATACTTGCGTCTTCAACAATAACTTTTCATTATATTCTTATATATAATATGCGTTTAACTAAAGTAACTATTATACATTTATTAATATCATAATATTTATTACTGACCAGTATCTTATTTTCATAACTATTCCAAAAAGGGATAATTGTTAGGAAGTTAATTGTACTACTTAGGTATTAATATTACTTATACCTGGCATGAGTGTTTTTTGCTAGTGTATATATACCGAACAGATATGATCTCTTAGTGTTATAATCATCTTCATTTTATATTCCCGCTTTTATCTAATTTTTTATATATCTTTATTCCTGGACCCTTATCTGCTTTCCTTTTTTGTCCTTGAGATCCTTATATTATCGGGCCACATATAATAAAGTATGTATTATGATAAGCTATATACCATTTTACACATAATTAAATCGCGATAAACCATGATCTGAATATAAATACGCTATATGGATATTGTTATGGCTAAATATAACAATATTGCTCACTTAGGCCTCTGAGATTTTTTAGGAGCTTTCAATTGGTTAAAGTAATTAGTGAGTCGAGATTAGAGTCCTTTCCATCCTATATACAATAAGATTATCGATTTGTAATTTAAAATCAGTTATGAGTATATGATATTATAGTAAAACGTCAACAAAATGTGTTATTTACCATACAAGTACAGATATATTATGTAACGTTTTCAAAGTTGATTGTCACTAATATAAGGCTAATTGGATTTATGAAACCGTATATGACGAAAAATTCACTATTTGATCAGTTTAGTTATTATATTAAGTAATACACAGAGTAGCTGGCCTTACACGGTACCGCTATTTTCTATAATAATTGCGCAGATTATAGTCGTGCAAGTAAATCCTGTCCTGTTCAATGACTAAGTCTGAGTTATATATCTTCACAATGATACAACCTATAGCCCATGATCTGTAGAGAAAATCTTTGGACAACACATGTCACGTATACAATAGTGGATTCACCAAAGACCCTGGATAATAGAGGTATATTCTAGATTATCACAATATATGAGGGATTAGAATTTTTTAGTATTCTTAGTTATGCAGTTAATCAAGTATATTGTTGCCATAATCTATATTAATATATACAATGATACCCTTGTTAGACAAAGTTTTAACTCAAATCCAACTCTGTGATCAAGTAGAAGTAAAAGTTAGCTCTCATTAGTAGGTGAGAGCACAAAATTAAATATCCAATAATAAACCCCTACCTACAGAAAAAATGGAAATAATAAAAATAAGCTTTTTATTTTTTTATTTATTTACGTAAATTAGCTATTTGCCTCAACTACTAAAAATGACGTGACTCCTTCCTTCCCTAAACCAGTGTTATAACATTTGTTGAGGTCACTCCACCAATAATAGCCTGAAACAATAAACTTATTTTATAATAAATTAAAATATTTATTGTTATTATCCTTTTATAGTAATAATTCCACATAGAATGTGATTAGTCAATAATCATTCAGCCAGGTTTCCTTTTCGTATTAAAAGTCTCTATTTCACTTCATGGTATCATAAAATGCAATATGTAATAAACCTTTACCACTATTGAACTCACTTAGCATAACAGAGTAATGCTCTAGCTTTCACAATTGCTAGAAACTTTGTGAACCGGCTTGAGCTTATCTGCTTGCAACATAAGTATATTAGTGGAATGTAAATCTTATTTGTCGTATCTTATCTAAAGAGATACATTCAAATATTGTTCTATATAATCCGGCAATCGAGCCAATAGGAATTTTACGTTACAATCATAAAGTGAATTTCAATGACTTTTTCCTTGTGCCCTTTTTACTTATTGTGATCTAATATATATCAGCACAAGTTACCTTCACTGTCTCCTTTAGTAATAAGTTACTAGCAATCCCAAAAATGCAGCTGTTGTATATGGCCGCTGACATAGCAACGTAGACCGTAATACATTAACTATTAGTACTTATTGCTAAATGCAACATTAGGCAATTGTATATAGTATATTTATTAATACTGACTTATTAACTTGAAAGTAGATAGGTTACTACATCAAGTTATCCTACAATAGGATTTTTGCAAAGGATCTTCTAGATTCTTCATCTGTAACATCAGTTGGACTTCTTCATCTTCGTATTAGGAGTAAAATGTAACTTCAATTATGGTGTTAATTATTGATATAGTTAACTATTTCCTTCTCTTTTTATCTGTACTTTAAATTAATTAGAAATTACCCCCTTAATTCATCTTCATTGCTTCGTTAATACCCTTACTGTCTTCTTAATTTGATCTTCTGGTAGCTTCGTGTAGATTCTCTGGTAATATCCAATTTTGATGATGTCTACATAAACAGAATCCACTCTTCTCTTTACATTTTGCTATTATTAAATAATAACACTATAGTCTCTTTGACAGGGAATATTTCATATCCCTTAAGAACATAAGAGCAGGAAGATAGGCCTCAAACTTATTATATCCTATACGATTACTAAGTACAGGTACACCTAACCTAATGGACAATGGTTAACCT
>JABUQX010072348.1:0-7500 GCA_015478945.1 Trachelipus rathkii
ATATATCTTATATATATATATATATATATATATATATATATATATATATATATATATATATATATATATATATCCCAACCCCCAAAAAAAAAGCCAATTTTGTTTAATTTTTTTTTTTTTTTATTTTCTAACTAAAATTTTACAAGGATTCCAAAAATGTATTCCTTTTCGCTGTAGCTATTGTAGTTTTTGAGATATAATTTTTTTTTTTTTTTTTTTTATAGTTTCCTGGGTAAAATTTTGCCCTTTTTTCCCACAATTTTTTCCTTTATTTTCACTGTCGCTATTGTAGTTTTGAGATATGGTTAGTGGTATATATATATATATATCAGGGTTGGGGATTTTTTTGATTTTTTTAGAAAAAAATCAATTTTTGATTTTTGATTTTATTGATTTTTTTGATTTTTTTGATTTTTTTGATTTTTTCAGATTCGTGACGTCACGTGAAATATATATATATATATATATATATATATATATATATATATATATATATATATATAATATATATATATATATATATATATATATATATATATATATATATATATATATATATATATATATATATATAAAGAGACAGTAAGAAGACGCAGAATCCAATCTAGAGTGTCCCATTCAACCCATAAAAATTAAGAATTAAGAATAATTTTTAATAATAATTAATGTAATTAATGAATAGTAATTATAATTAAGAAGCCACATAGGCCTACCTAGAATGTTCCAGTCAACCAACAATAATTAATAATTAAGAATAATGATTAAAAAGCCGCATTGGCCCCTCTAGAATGTCCCAGTCAATCCATTTTAATTAATAAATAAGAATAATAATTCAGAAGCCGCATGGGCCTATCTAGACTGTCCCAGTCAACAAATAATAATTAATAATTAAGAATAATAATTAAGAAGCTGCATTAACTCATCTAGAGTGTCCCAGTCAACCCATCATATATAAGAATAATACTTAAGAAGCCGCATGGTCCTATTTAGACTGTCCCAGTCAACCAATAAAAATTAATAATTAAGAAGCCGCATTGGCCCCTCTAGAATGTCCCAGTCAACCCATAATAAATAATAAATAAAAATAATACTTAAGATGCCGTATGGGCCTATCTAGACTGTCCCAGTCAACCGATAATAATTAATAATTAAAAATAATAATTAAGAAGCCGCATTGACCCCTCTAGAATGTCCCAGTCAACTCATAATAAATAAGAATAATACTTAAGAAGCCGCATGGTCCTTTTTAGACTGTCCCAGCCAACCAATAAAAATTAATAATTAAGAAGCCACATTGGCCCCTATAATAAATGATAAATAAGAATAATACTTAAGAAGTAGCATGGGCCTATCTAGACTAACCCAGTCAAACAATAATAAATTTTAATAATTAAAAATAATAATTAAGAAGCTACATTAATCCCTCTAGAATGTCCCCGTCAACTCATAATAAATAAGAATAATACTTAAGAAGCCGCATGGGCCTATCTAGACTGTCCCAGTCAACAAATAATAATTAATTAAGAATAATAATTAAAAGCTGCATTAACTCATCTAGAGTGTCCCAGTCAACCCATCATATATAAGAATAATACTTAAGAAGCCGCATGGTCCTATTTAGACTGTCCCAGTCAACCAATAAAAATTAATAATTAAGAAGCCGCATTGGCCCCTCTAGAATGTCCCAGTCAACCCATAATAAATAATAAATAAAAATAATACTTAAGATGCCGTATGGGCCTATCTAGACTGTCCCAGTCAACCGATAATAATTAATAATTAAAAATAATAATTAAGAAGCCTCATTGATCCCTCTAGAATGTCCCAGTCAAATTATAAATAAGAATAATACTTAAGAAGCCGCATGGTCCTTTTTAGACTGTCCCAGCCAACCAATAAAAATTAATAATTAAGAAGCCACATTGGCCCCTATAATAAATGATAAATAAGAATAATACTTAAGAAGTAGCATGGGCCTATCAGACTAACTAGTCAAACAATAATAAGATTTTAATAATTCAAAATAATATAATTAAGAAGCTCATTAATCCCTCTAGAATGTCCCCGATAACTCATAATAAATAAGAAGAATAATACTTAAAGTCATGATTACTTTTATTATATCTGATCAACTAATAAAAAATTAATAATTGTGAAGCCGCATTGTCCCCTCTAGAATGTCCCAGTCAACCCATAGAATTAAGAATTAAGAATAATTTTAAAAATAATTACTGTAACACTAATGAATAGTATTTAATTAAAAAAATCTACCTTTGGACTACTAGACATCCCAGTCATTAACAAAAATTAATGTAAGAATAATAATTCAGAAGCCGCATGGGCCTATCTAGACTACCCCAGTCAGCCATAACAATTATTAGTGCAAGAATAGAATTATTCTTAATTGTGGTATTAAGGGTGACTGGGACAGTCTAGATAGGCTTATGCTTCTTATTTATTATTAGTTGACTGGGACATTCTAGGGGGGCCAATGCTTTTTAATTATTATTCTTAATAATTTATTATTGTTGGTTGACTGGGACGATCTAGGCAAGCATGTGACTATTAGATATAAATACTACTTATTTGTGTTATTATGGATTGACTGGGACATTTTAGAGGGAATATTATTATTATTATTATTCTTAATTATTAATTTTAGTATTGACTGGAACAGTCTAAAGGAGACCATGCGGCTACCATCTTATTCTGGCAATATGATTGACGGACATTCTAAGAAGGAGTATACAACTTCTTATTGTATTACATTAATGGTATTATTGGTTGACTGGGGATGTTGAAGAAACCCCATACTGCAACTGCAAGTATTATTCTTACTCTTCCATCTTATTATGGGTTGAAGCTGGGGCATTCTAGAAGAGCCCAATACGGCTTCTTATTTGTCAATTACATTGATTTGACTGGGACAGTCCCATCATTCCTGCAGCAATGCTTTCATATTTAATACTCGTTGACTTTAAGGACATAATCTAAAGGTTAATGCATCTTAATTATTATTCTGAATAATATTTAAGAAGCTGCATTAACCTCTTTAGAATGTCCCAGTCAACCCATAATAAATAAGAATAATGCTTAAGAGGCCGCATGGTTCTATTTAGACTGTCCTAGTCAACCAATAAAAATTTAATAATTAAGAAGCAACATTGGCCACTCTAGAATGTCCCAGTCAACCTATAATAAATAATAAATAAGAATAATACTTGAGAAGCCGCATAGGCCTATCTAGACTGTCCCAGTCAACCAATAATAATATATATAATTAATAATTAAAAATAATAGTTAAGAAACCGCATTGACGCCTCCAGAATGTCCCAGTCAACTCATAATAAATAAGAATAATACTTAAGAAGCCGCATGGTCCTTTTTAGACTGTCCCCAGTCAACCAATAAAAATAAATAATTAAGAAGCCGCATTGGCCCTTCTAGAATGTCCCAGTCAACTCATAATAAATATCAAATAATCAATAAGAATAATATTTAAGATGTCGCATGGGCCTATCTAGACTGTCCCAGTCAACCAATAATGATTAATAATTAAAAATAATAATTAAGAAGCCGCATGGTCCTTTTTAGACTGTCCCAGTCAACCAATAAAAATTAATAATTAAGAAGCCGCATTGGCCCCTCTAGAATGTCCCAGTCAACCCATAATAAATAATAAATAAAAATAATACTTAAGAAGCCACATGGGCCTATCTAGACAACTTCACGCCTATTCTTATCCTCAAAGCCAAAAATCTACCTCCTCGTTGCTTTACATTGCGCCCTCTCCAGCATATCTATGTCTTTTCTAATAAGGGTGCTAAAATTGTAGACAATATTCAAATAATACGACATTATACAAAAACAATATATATAATTAGTCTGCATCTGACATTAATTTTCAATTTTTAACCCTAGGCAATAGCTCTGGGTTCAAAATCTTACAATGGAAACAATTAAACAGCAACACTTAAGAATGTTACAGACTTACGGGTTACAATGCCAATAGTTTGTTGAAAATTGAAAAAATATATTAAAAACTTCATAATATATAGTTTTATTAATTTTTTACTTCTATTGAAGTAAAATCACTTAAATATACAAAAAATAAAAAAAAATATAAAAAAAAAATAAAAAAATCAAAAAAATCAAAAAAATCAATAAAATCAAAAAAATCATGATTTCTTTACAAAAAATCAAGTAAAAAACTCATTAATTTTTTTTTTTTTTTTTTCTTGTCCTATCTATATATATATATATATATATATATATATATATATATATATATATATATATATATATATATATATATATATATATATATATATATATATATATATATATATATATATATATATATATATATATATATATATATATATATATATATATCTCTATTTATATGCCAATAAACTAACTATATATGCTAATGTGTGCTATATTATTATAATATATAAATTAATGTATATTTAAAAATATTTTAATTATATATTTCATGATAATATAATATATATATAATAATAATAATAATAATAATAATAATAATAATAATAATAATAATAATAATAATAATAATAATAATAATAATAATAATAATAATAATATATATAATATATATATAATATCGTTTTCGGCTTCACACTAAAGATTTAAAAAATAACGTCGAGAATCCATAAGTTCTTTTATAAAATAAAAAAAATAGTGACGAGAATACAAGGGATTTATATGTATGTATATGTATATATAACTAATATGTATATAGCAATAATAACCCTTATATAATATATATCTTATATATAATATGTATATGTATCATAATAACTAGCTTTACAGATATATATATATATATATATAGAAAAATAAATATATTAGAAAATTTCTATTTCATTTTTCACATATATATATATATATATATATATATATATATATATATATATATATATATATATATATATATATATATATATATATATATATATATATATATATATATATATATATATTTAATAATATTGAAAAGACTAATGTTTGAATAAATTTATGATTTTTATTTAACTAATGTCCGTAAGTGTAATTATGACTTACTAAATTCGAATTTCAGACTTTGTGTGTAAAAAAGAAAGGTTATTATTTCAGTAAAATACATTTCAGTATAACAACCGAGCTCTCTCTCTCTCTCTCTCTCTCTCTCTCTCTATATATATATATATATATATATATATATATATATATATATATATATATATAGTATATATATATATATATATATATATATATATATATATATATATATATATATATATATATATATATATATATATATATATATATATATATATATATATATATATATATATATATATATATATATATATATATATATATATATATATATATATAAACGATATTTTTTTAATCCGATATATCGATATTTTTTGACCGATAGTATCGAGAGCAATTTGATATTTTTTAAAATATCGATACAACAAAGTTTACAGAGGGATTTTAGACTTCAACTGATAAAAACCGAATACGTTGTTTATATTTGAAAAATAGATGCCAGATATCACAGGAAAACAAAAATTTCATCCTTTCTTGAGCCTGCTGTCAGCACATAAGAATATAATTAGGAAAATAGTAAATTAGTAAATAGTAAATAGTCTTTTTAAAAGACGGTATTTTAATGTACTGTTAGTTTTGAAATGGCTCATTAATTTTTTTTTTTAAATTTGATTTTTGCCAGAAGGCAAAGAAGGAGTTTCGCTGCCAGAAGAAGTTCAAAATTGCCAGGCGTAACATATGATATTTAGACGTATTATTTTCAATAATTTATTAATAATTTTAATTATTTTATTAACAATTAATAAAATATTTTTCCTTTTCCGGCATTAATATATATATATATATATATATATATATATATATATATATATATATATATATATATATATATATATATATATATATATATATATATATATATATATATATATATATATATATATATAGTTTATTTATATGTGGTTGACTCCAGGAGCGAAAATCAATAATTAATGTATCGTTATTTTAATAATTTTAGGGTAAATACATTAAATTTTTGGGTAACCTAACCTAACCTAACCTAACCTAACCTAACCTAACCTAAATTAACCTAACCTAATATTAACGGAGTCAACCACTTATAAATGTCCTATATATATATATATATATATATATATATATATATATATATATATATATATATATATATATATATATATATATATATATATATATATATATATATATATATATATATATATATATACATATATATATATATATATATATATATATATATATATAAATATATATATATATATATATAAATATAAATATATATATATATATATATATTTATATATATATATATATATATATATATATATATATATATATATATATATATATATATATATATATATATATATATAAATATATAGAAATAAAGATATATATATATTTTATATATATATATATATATATCAGAGCTGGGCGTTGCGCCACCGAGTTGCGCCTATGCGCCTATGGCGCACTATCAATTCGTAGGCGCAAAGGCGCATAGGCGCAACAATTTTTAAAAAGGCGGACTAAGCAAAGGCGCACAGCCAATTCTCTGCGCCTATAGCCGCGCCTATGAACAGGAACAAAGCATTTTTTTACCCTTAAAAGTTAGAACTTAGAAGCGTGGCAAACTTGTATCATTCTAAAAACCAGAAGTGTAAAAACTTATATATATATATATATATATATATATATATATATATATATATATATATATATATATATATATATATATATATATATATATTATATATAATTATATTTTATATAATTATATATATTTATATATATAACTAGTTCAGTAGTTCTTAACTACAAATAAATTGGCAACTATGGCTCTGAAAATTTTCAACTTCTTCAGCGCTCGTGCTGAACCTCCTGGGGGAAAACATGGACCACAAGGACTTGGAGGAGGAAGAGGACGTGTAGATATTAGTTTACGGTGTTTTAATTACAAAAATTAATAAATGTGTTTTTCTTCCTTATAAAATCATGCTTTTATTATCGCACTAAAGTTTACTTTGCAAATAAATTTAGCAAACAGCCACAGGCCGGCGAAAAGTCGCAGGTGTAAAGTCATATAGTTGCAAAGGCGAATAGGCGCTGATGTGACAAAAATATAGGCGCATAGGCGCTAGGCTCACTAGGTCCGGCGGCATAGGCGCATAGGCGCAGGCGCACTCAAAAAAATTATAGGCGCGCCCAGCTCTGATATATATATATATATATATATATATATATATATATATATATATATATATATATATATATATATATATATATATATATATATATATATATGGTCAATTGCCATGGTCAATTTCAGATCGACTATAATTTATAATAATTAACAGCTCTGACACTGATCCACAACCTTGTTTTAAAGAAGTTACC
>JABUQX010072348.1:27500-31558 GCA_015478945.1 Trachelipus rathkii
GGATGCCAGGAAAAGTGGTTCAGTCAGGGGTGACAATAACGTTTGGAATTTTAACGGGTCACAGTCACTCCTTCTTCCTCAAAGAAGTATGGGCCTATAACACAAAACCGTGATACGGCACACCATATTCACGTTATTTGTGGTTAAGCGGAGTAGTAGTGGACCTGTTCCTGATATACTGGGTTATTCTATGCCTGCTATTGCAGGAATTTTTGCTTATGACAGCTTCACATCAGGTGAAAATGTGCTCGTCGCTACCTGAAGAAGGCTGCCTTTCGGGAGAGATCTGTGCAAGAATTTGGCGCACACAGATCCGGCGGTTACATAATAATCTGATTGCTTCCATTCCTGAGCCATCATTATTAAATGGATGGAAATGTAATCCCCTATTGCAGAATCTTCTCAAACGCTGTGGTGGATATTCCCAAAGCCAAGCCACAGCATGTCGTCGAGCCATAATGTCGAGGCGACTGCACTACCTGCTGCTCTTAGCCTCGCTCCACATTTTTCTGGTGTTCCTGGATGGATTCTGCCGTCTGCCATGTGGTAATCTGTTCGTAGTGTAACTACAGTTGAACTCTAAATTAGATTGTCTAGCCCAGTAACCTGAATTTTGTTTGCCTGAGGAACGGGATCGTTACGCGGAATGTTGAACCGTCTCTGAAAAGCTCTTTGCGTCGCCGATTACAGAATTGTTGTTTTCATAAAAAAACGCAACACGCTTGCAAAGCAGATGCATCCGCCACGCCATGTTCAATAATAAATGGGAATGTTCGGCGGAAGAAAAACGAGACTGGCAGCATCTGCCTCCGCCCGACTCACCCCAGCAGTGAACACCAAAACTGCTCAATTGGTTAATGCCGCACCCTGTACAATTAATAAATTCTAATTATAAAACATATCCTTTCTTATTGATTGTGTTATATTTTAAGAGCATCGTTTACTCTCTATATCATTTTCTCTTCTCTTCTTTTACAAGAAGCAATCTGACAAGATTCCTTTCTTCAATTAATTTTATATCTTCTTTCAAAACTTTCTTTTCTCCGTTCAAATTTCTCTTTCCCTCTGAATTTTATTTTCCAAATCTTTGAACATGTCAGATTAATAATAATAATGCAATATATATATAAAATGAAATAATAATTTATTATCAGTAATCCACACTAATAATAATAATGATATATTAATAATAATTAATAATAATAATAAATTAATAATAATATATATATAATATATCTATATATATATAATCATATATAATATATATATATATATATATATTATATATATTAATATATATATATTATATATATATATTATATAATATATTATATATATATAATATAATACAATTAATATATAACATATATTATATATAGTATTATATAATATATATATTATATATATATAATATATTAGTATATATATAATAATATAATATTATATAATTATATATATTATATATTATATATATAAATAAATTAAATACAGGGCTGTAGCCAGAAATTTTTGTTAGGAGGCGTTCAAAGATTAAGAAATATATATACCGATATATATATATTATATATAATATATTATATATATATATTTGTTCTCTATTTGGCTATGCGTTCAAGTTATGTATATCTGTATTTATGGTTATATATATAGTATATAATATAATATATATATATATATATATATATATTAATATCTTTATCTTGAATTCAAGGGAATAAAATAATCATTGATAGCAATTTGAAAAAACATAAAAAATGTTGTATTATAAATGAAACCTTTATTCTTCTTACTCTTTAACAGCAAAATGATATGATAACTTCCTATTACTTTTTATTATTGTGTAGCTATAATGAACACTCATTAAAGCCAATTTTGTTAGTCTTTCCTCCCCTTTAAATTGAGAAAGTATGTTTTGAGCCTTTTCAGTTCCAGTTTCAGAACTACAATTTCTGTAGTTCAGTTGTGAGTGAGAGAGATGTTAAAATCCTTAACAATCCAAATGTGATTATATAGAACAAATTTACTCAAATTGGTAATATTTAATTAATATCGATGGAGGATTTATTAGGATTGGTAATATGGAATGCATGGGCTCACGAACTTGCTCTCTAACTGGTTTGAAAATATTTCAAGATCAAGAAAGAGGAATTGGCAACTGCTTTATTGTCTTTCATTTTGGAATTCGATTTTGACGTACGTATTCTCATTCATTAACAGAAAGCAGGAAGTTTTGTTGCAAACTTTCAAAAATTCTTAACAAATATTCAATCGGATTGTTTGAAGAATAACAAAAAAACAAAAAAAACAAAAAAAAAAAAAACTTTCAAAAACAAAGCCTCACATTTCAACTATTATTAAGGGCAGCTGGTGCTGTACAATAATAAAGACTTCCTTTCTAAAGGGTTATGGCCCGTAATGGAAGTTGAACGATGAATGAAGTTGAAGGATCAGATTAAACTAATAGCAAATCTCTCTTTGTGCGATTACAGATTTCAAAGATTTTGATTATTGAAGAAGGTTTATATCTATTGGTCATCTCAAGCTGCTAATATTAATTTGATTTAAAAAACTTTTTCCAATCATAAACTTCCATCGTAGCTTCTTCACACGCCGCGTGAGCTGGGATTGGTTCAGCGCTTATTTTCGCACATTCCATTTTAGCTTAGCTCATTCTTGTCTCTGGAAAAATCTTTCTCCGCCTTATACCTAAAAACAGTGGCACTCCCATGAAATGGAAAGTAATGAATATACCAATGCGCACGCATATTTTCGGTAGCTTGAACATCTTCAAAAACGTTTTTTTTTTTTTTTTTTTTTTTTTTTTTTTTTTTTTTTTTTTTTTTTTTTTTTTTTTCTTCATATTGTTTGCAGCAATCAAAATTTCACTTAGTTGTTACCTTCCAAGCAGTGCTCTGTTAGAGATCTCTTTTGTGCTTTCAAAACCTCCTAAAACCTAAATCTTCAAGAGAACAAATTTATATTTCTTCATTTTATTAATACTTTACGTTCAATTACTTTTATTATTATTTTATATCTATTGGAAAAAATGAAATAAAGAGACGAAGCTCCGCCACAAATTTTGATGGTTTAAATAAATTCGTGTGGGGTAAGCAGACCCCCTGGAACCTGCTGGGTAAGTCCTTATAATATTATTATATATTATATATAGTATATATATATTTATTATATATATATATATAGTATCTATAAATATATATATAGTATATATAATATATATTATATATATATATATTATATATATTATTATAAAATGTAGGTGCTTCCGTGATCTCTAGGTATATACTTTGTCAATGAATTGGACCATTATTTTTCTATTTTTATCGGAGAAGCTTCACCAAAACATATAAAACTATTGGAAATTTTTTTAAAAAATTAATCACAGATTTCAAAACACCCAATTAGATTTTTTAACAAGCTTCATAAAAAAGATAAGAAAAAGTATTTTTTATAGATTTTCTCGGTAAAACTTTGTTTATAGTTTTTAACTATTTTGGTATTTATAGTATAATCATATATATTATAGTATATATATATATATATAATATTATATATATATATATATATATTATATATATTATTATATACATATATATATATATATAATATATATATATACCATAATAATCGACATTTATAAGAGGTTTGACTTCGTTAATATTAGGATAAGTTATATTTCAGGTTACGGTTTTGGTTAGGTTAGGTCAGGGTTTAGCAGGTTATGGATTCGGGTTAGGGTAGATTAGGTTGTTACCCCAATTGTAACCCAAATTTACCCTAAAATTATTGTAATAATAACATTTTTTATTGGATTTTCGTTCCTGAGTCAACCTTAATAAAGTAGCCCATGACATATATATATATTTATATATATATATATATATTATATATTATATTAATATAGTATATATTATATATTATATAATATAGATATATATTATTATATATATATATATATATTATTATATATATTAATATATATAATATAATAATTGACATGTTGTGTTATAAGAAATGGTCTATTTTTGAAATTTTTTTTC
>JABUQX010072349.1:0-2500 GCA_015478945.1 Trachelipus rathkii
CCACCAAGAGAGATATATTATAACTATCATATATATATATATATATATAACCAATATATAATACTATAAAAAAAAAATATTATATAATATATATATATATATATATTGGTGGCACTGAAATTTTACTAAAAGATTTATTAAATTATTAGATCAATTTAAATATAGATTGGAAGCAAACTCAGACTCATTAATTATTTTCGTATTCAAAATTCACAAATTAATCGAATATATTCTACTTTTATTACTTTATATTTACTGTTGTATTATTATTTACTGATATCTTTTTGTACTGGAAAATTGTTGTGTGAGGCAAGTACTCAGGAAAAAAAACTAAATTATTCAGTATTTTTTTGTCGTAGAGGTGCAGCAATACATAAATTCCTCTTATATATGAATATTTTTAAAATAAGAAAAAAAATTATTTATTATTAAAAAAAACATTATATATTAATATATTATATACTATATATATATATAATATATATATATATAGTATATCATATATATATATATATATAATATCTATTATATACACTAATATATATTATATTATAAGCGGAAGTTATTTTGTAAAATTGGACAATGTCGTTTCATTTTTGATAGTGTGAACGGATGGTAGAGGATGTATTTGATGATAAGGGGCAGATGTTCTTGGACTGACGCCCATGTGTTCACTCTTGCGAGTTCCGAGTTATCTTAAGCCCGGTCCACATGAGCGGCTTGAGGCAACGAACTGTCCAGGACTCGTTTGTACGAAAGCTCAATGACAAGTCCTTGCACGTGTGAGCAGGGAAAGGTGTACAACTTTTCGATATTGGACAGGTCGTCGTCTTTTAAAAGTTGATGCGGAGGAGCTTCGTCTTTAACTTGTCCACGAACAAATCCAAGAGTGTGGACGAGGCACATGGACTTGTTGTACGACTTATGACTCGTCTTCTTCAGACCTTATTATTAATAATAATTATTAATAATAATAATAATTATTAATAATAATAATAATTATTAATAATAATAATAATTATTAATAATAATAATAATTATTAATAATAATAATAATTATTAATAATAATAATAATTATATAATTATTAATAATAATAAATAATAATAATAATAATAAATAATAATAAATAATAATAAATAATAATAAATAATAATAAATAATAATTATTATTAATTATTATTAATTATTATTATATTATTATTATTATTGTAAATTTAATTAAATTATTATAATTATTATTAATTTTATTAATTATTATTAATAATTTATTTAATCAATTAATAAGTAATAATTATTAATTAATAATTGATTAATATTAATTTATTCATTATTATTAATACTATAATATATATAATATATAATTAATAATTAAGTAATTATAATTAAAAATTAATAATTATTATTAATTTAATTATTATTATTATTAATTATTAAGTATTGAATATCATTTACTAAGTAATAATTAAATAGTATATTTATCATTAATTATTATAATAAATAAATTCTTTAATGTTTAATAGTTATGTATTTTATATTAATATTTATTATTTAATATTAATATGCAGTATTTATATTTTTATTTAATATTTTAAAATATTTAATTTTAATAATTAATATTTAATAATTTATTTAATATTTATATTTAATATTTTATTTAATATTTTATTTAATATTTTATTTAATATTTAATATTTAATAATTTATATTTAATATTTAATATTTAATATTTTAATATTTTAATATTTATATTAATATTTAAATATATATATATATATATTTATATTTAATATTTATATTTTTATATTTATATATATATATATATATTTAACATTTATAATCTAATTAATAATTAATAATTAATATTAATAATTAATATTAATAATTAATATTAAATAATTAATATTAATAATTAATATTAATATAATAATTAATATTAAAATTGATATTAATGATTAGTGAATAATAATTAATATAAAATAATATAAGTATTATTGATAATTAATAATTAAGTAATTAATATAAAATTAAATATTTATATAATACAATAATTAATATTAATATTTATAATTTAATTAATATCAATATTACTAATAACATTAATATTAATAATTAATAATTAATATTATTATTAATAATTAATTAATAATTAATAATTAATAATTAATAATTGATTAATAAATGATTAATGATTAATAATTAATAATTATTAATTTTTAATAATTAATAATTAATAATTAATAATTAATAATTAATAATTAATAATTAATAATTAATAATTAATAATTAATAATTAATAATTAATAATCAATAATCAATAATCAATAATCAATAATCAATAATCAATTATCAATAATCAATTATCAATAATCAATCAATAATCAATTATTATTATTATTATTATTATTATTATTATTATTATTATTATTATTATTATTATTATTATTATTATTATTATTATTATTATTATTATTATTATTATTATTTTTTTTATTATTATT
>JABUQX010072349.1:10000-15000 GCA_015478945.1 Trachelipus rathkii
AGCTTTAGCTAGTGAAGTATGCTACTTTTGCGGTTTTATGAATCTGATATTATTTTATTAGTTATTATTATTATTAAATTATTATATTTATTATTATTATATTTTATTATTATTATTATTATGTTATTATTATTATATAATTATTATTAATTAATTATTATTATTATTATGTATTATTATTATTATTATTATTAATTGAATATTATTTTCTTATTATTATTATCTATTATTATTATTATTATTATATTATTATCATTCATCATTATTTTTATCAATTATCAATCATTATCATTATCATTATTATTATTATTATATTATATTATTATTATTATATTATAATTATTATTATTATTATTATTATTATTATTATTATTATTATTATTATTATTATTATTATTATTATTATTATTATTATTATTATTATTATTATTATCTTATTTATGTATTATAATTATTATATTTTATTAATGTTTTATATATATCTCCTCTTGTTTTAATTATTTTTTTTGTATTATTATTGTTTTTATTGTTTATTTTATTGATTAATTATTATTATTTTATTATTATTATTATTATTATTATTATTATATTATTATTATATTATTTTATATATATTTTATTATATTATTATTATTTATTATATTATTATTAGTTTTTTTTTTTGTTATTTATATTATTATTAATATTTAATTTTATTATTATTTATTGATTTTTATTATTGTAATTATACTGTTAAATTAATAAGACAACATTTGAAGTGACACGCTGTAATCGATTTAATTATCATGTAATTTAATTTGTTGTAATTATTATTCTCGTATTTTATTCTTATTATTCATAATAATATTATTATTATTGTTGTTGTAACTATAGTTATTAAATTCTTTTTTATTTACTAATTTTTTAAACTATTTATTATTATGATTATTAATTAATTATTATAATATTTGCTATTATTATTACTATTATTAATATTTATTATTGATTATGTATTATTACTTATTATTTATATATTATTTCAGTCTATTATGATATTATATTCATTATATTATTTTATTATTATTATTATTATTACTATTATTGTTATTTTTGTTATTGTTTTGATATTGTTTTTGTTATTGTTTTTGTTATTGTTTTTGTTATTGTTTTTTTATTGCTTTGGTTTTTGTTATTGCTTTTGTTATTGTTTTTTTTATTGTTTTTTTTGTTATTATTATTATTATTATTATTATTTATTATTGTATTTCGGTTTTCAAAGGGCACAACACTGTGTTGCAATTAGTTGACCCATTTCACATTATCTAGGGAAATTACTTTTAGTTATTATAATTGTATTGGTGTACTGAAATTGTATAATGTTTGACAATATAATAGGAAAATGTATGTCATCTTTGTTTTTAATGACTGAACTGTATTTCTTTGGTATTGAATAAATGCTTTTAAATTTTGAATTGAAAAATTAAAAGTCATGAAAGAAATATGAATGATGAAGAAACTAAGAATATGTAAAAAGAAATTATATATATATATATATATATATATATATATATATATATATATATATATATATATATATATATATATATATATTATATATATATATATATAAATTTTATAAATATATATATATATATAAGTAGTTACAGATATCATATTGCAGGTCGATAAAAAAGGGGGGTAGGGTTAAAAACCCATAAAAAACCATAAAAAATACATATAAAAAATATAAAAAAAATAATAAAAAATAATAAAAAAATAATAAAAAATATAAAAAAATAAAAAATAAACATTTAAAAAAGGGGGAGGGGTTAGAGGGGTAGAGGGGGGGAGGGGGTGTATAGTATAAGTTGTTTTAATGAGGATATTAATTAGTGATTTTTTTGACATGTTGATATATATATATATATATTATTAATATTATTTATTTATTTATTTATTCATCGCGTTTGCCACCACCTGTCTATATATATTATATATATATATTATATATATAATATATATATATATGTATACTATATATATTATATTATAATATTATAATATATATATAATATCTATATATTCTATATAATATATATATATATATATATATATATATATATATATATATATATTATATATTTTTATATATATATATATATATATATATATATATATATATATATATATATATATATATACATGTAATAATATTCGTTCAATTAAAAAAAAACTTATACTATACACCCCCTCCCCCCTCTACCCTCCCCTTTTTTTAAATGCTACTTTTTTATCTTTTTATTTCTTTTTTTATTTTTTTTTTTTTTTATATTTTTTTTTATTTTTTATATTTTTTAAAAAAATAAAAAAATTTTCAAAATTTTTTTATTATGTTTTTTTATTGGTTTTTTTTTATTACCCCTACCCCCCTTTTTTATCGACCTGCAATACGTATTCTGTTACTACTTGATGATATATATATATTATATATATATATATTATATATATATATATAATAAGTATATATATATATATATATATCTATATATATATTTATATATAATATATATATATATATATATATATATATATATATAATATATACAGGGTGTTCGCCAGTGTCCCAGTGTCCCAGTATCCCAGAATGAAACGGCGCCACTTCATATACGGGTGCATTGATGGAAAATAGGAGCATATTTACTCTATACATGTATGCTCGTTAACGTTTCATTACGGAGATACAGCTCACACCAGCCAACTGTATAAGTTAAATATTGCGACACCGACAAATTATGGAGAACACTGGCGGCGGATGGACGCCATGTATATCATTTTCAACGTGTACAGTATCTTACTGCCCACCAACATAGAACGTCGACGCGACTTCTGTGAATAGTTCATTGGGTAGTGTAATACGAACAGACGCTTCCCAGAGTTGGTGGTGTGGGCGGACAAAACCATCTTCAGTAGATGTGGCACTTTCAATCAGAGGAGCAGTCACGTGTTGGCGCAGGAGAAAGAATCCTCTTTCAATCAGGGAGCTCCATTACCAGCACGAATTTAAATGCAATATGTGGCTGAAGTACTGGTTAATCTCCTCGTCACTATTTTCTACCTGACCGCTGAATCGGCTAGACTATCTTCGATTCCCCGGAATGGGTTCTGGGAGGTCTCCATAGATGTAATTAGTGTTAAAATTTACATCACATGTAGTTTCAGTTGGATGGCTGCCCAGCTCACTTTGCCAGAGACACACGCATCTGGCTTAATACTAACCTGGCTTTATGATTGATAAGTCGGGGAGGCACTGTTGCGTGGCCTCCACGATCGCCAGACCTCACAAAGTTGGACTTCTTTGTCTGGGGCGAAATCAAAGGTGTTGCATACGCCACCGAGCCAATGACGTTCGGAACTGCAGGAAAGAAATCAGGTTAATGCGTAGTGCAGACATAACGTAAGATGAATGCCGGTTGGTGCCAATGTCCGTTTTACGGAAGTACATCAGGGCTAGGGGGGGGGCGCACTTTGAACATCTATTGTAACCTGTCTCTGTTGTATTGTAATGCCTGAATAAAGATATACAATCGTGTTGTTTATGAGGAATCCTATGTCGCATAACGTATTTCCACCCTCTTAGGTTGCCTCCATCGTGAAAAACTCCGTAACGAAGCGTACCGGCATACAATGTATAATAGTATTTGAAGTTCCCGATTTTTCATCAATATACCCGTATACGAAGTAGCGCATTCCATCTGGGACACCCTATATATATATATATATATATTATATATAATATAATATTATATATATATATATAGTATATATATAATATATATATAATTATATATATATTATAATATTATATATATTAATATATATTATTAGCATTTAGCACTAGTTTCTCACAATTTACCATGTTTTTTATTTAGTTTTTTATAAACTATATTGTAATTTTACTATTTTAGATACATTTAAAAAATAACAAAATCTTCTTTAAGCTATTAACTTATAAATTTTTATATTTTTAAATTAACGAATGTAACAATTAAAAGTATCAAGTTTTTTTTAAATATTATTGAAAAAGTAACCTCCATTAAAATATACTCATGTTGTTGAATTTGAGCATCAACAATTTCATTATTAATGTACAGAGAATACTTTATTATAGAAATTTACATTAAAAATATATTAAAACCGTAAATAAAACAATAAAAAATAAATAAATTTTTTTAAAATCTGTTTTTTTTTTTCAACCAATATATATATATTATAGTATAATATTATATTATATATATATATATATATATCTATTATATATAATTATCTATATATAATAATTTATATATATATTATATATATATAATATAATATATATATATATGATATTAATATATATTAGGACGGAACTTCTCCTTTAAAGGGTAGTTAACCGATATATAAATAACATTAGATTTTCCCGATTTTTTTTTTTCGATTTTCAAGGCAAAAGTGCGAAAAGGTTGCCAATAACAGCTTTATTCTTTTTTTTTTAAGTAAAAAACTAAAGGAATTACCCAAGATTAATAGCAAGATTTGACAAGAGTCAGGGTCTTTCTCGGCCTCGTCGGGGGACACGGGGGGGGAACTTTCCGTCCCCCCCCCTCTGTTCCCCGTCGGTCTCGAGCCCCTTAATAAGAATAAAAAAGAAAAAATTATAAAACTACATATAACCTCCTTCCTTACCGCTGAGTCTTTAACATGAATAAAAAAAAAAAAAGCATACTTGTGAAAACTCTCGTGGTATGTTTCTATGGAGTTTTTAGGCTAACAACTCGTCACACTGCAGGGATCAAAAGCAGAGTTTTTGTGGCGATGTTGATTATCGTGCCACTTTATTGGTCTTTTCTTTATAGGATTGAAGTGCCTATGATATATATATAATATATATATAAAATATATATATATATATATATATTATATATATATATATAATATATATATATATATATATATCATATTATATATAATAATTATTAATTATA
>JABUQX010072349.1:20000-27500 GCA_015478945.1 Trachelipus rathkii
TAAAAGGTATAATAGGCTTCATCACAATTTTCAATCCCATTAATGTTTTCTCTTCATTTCTATCCGAAGAACCACAATAAAAAAAAAATTAAGAAAACTTACTTTTAATTTTAATTCAGCAAAAGGTTTAATAAATTTGTGAGATAAATTCAGTTCGGGTATTCTAAATTAAAATGAAGTTTAATTAAATATTTTTAAATAAAGTTTAATTAATCAATCAATATATTAGAAAGCAATCATTG
The DNA here is from genome assembly GCA_015478945.1 of Trachelipus rathkii. Classification (NCBI taxonomy): domain Eukaryota; kingdom Metazoa; phylum Arthropoda; class Malacostraca; order Isopoda; family Trachelipodidae; genus Trachelipus; species Trachelipus rathkii. Next base: position 20,243 of record JABUQX010072349.1, read on the forward strand.
ATTAAGTTCAGGGCTGCAAAGCCGGAGCCGGAGCCGGAGCCGGAGCCGGGAGCCGGGAGCCGGGAGCCGGGAGCCGGGAGCCGGGAGCCGTGAAGCCGCAAGGTTTTGGGTGGACCCGGAGCCGGAGCCGGAGCCGGATCCGGAGCCAAAATTTTGGGGGCCTCGTGCCGGAGCCAAAATGTTAGGGGGGGCCTGGCAAGTAGAAAATTAAGCAATTATTAATTTTATTGCAAAAGGTTAAATATATATATATATATATATATATATATAAATTTTTAAAATAAATATATATATATATATATATATATTATAAATAAAAATTTTAATTATATATATATATATATATTATATATATATATATATATATATATAATTGGAGATCACCTCCAATCCTTAGATAGTTCTATAGTTTGGGACATTGAATTAAGTGTTTTTGTTAGTTAAGGGGGATATTTATATATATATATATATAATAATATATATAATATATATATATATATATATATATATAATATAATATATATTGATTTAAATAATAAAATATAATATAAATATATATATATATATATATATATATTTTCAGAAATTTTCTAATGTATATTTATTATTCAATAATAATAAAGGTTCTTTACTTTCTATAGATAACTTTAATTAATTAAGTTTAATATCCTTTGAAAAATCATGTCAACTAAACCAAAATCGGAAACACATCATGTACTTGAATATTTTACTCGCTCTGAAGATAAAACTACTTACAATTGTCAAAATGAAATAGTTAATACAGTTGATGGGAAACAGTCAGTTCGGTCATGAATGAAAGAGTTTACCAAACCACCAGTTACCCATGGGGGGTCACAATACATCTACTGTATCCTTTAAATTAATGAGACATTTAAAACCAGGGATGGCAATTTTGGTGATTTTTTTGATTTTTTTTAAAAAAATCAATTGGTGATTTTTTTGATTTTTTTGATATATTTGATTTTTTGGATTCGTAACGTCACGCGAAATATAATTTGCAAGTTACAAATTATATATCGCGTGACGTTACGAATCTGAAAAAATAGAAAAAAATTAAAAAAATCAAAAAAATCACAAATTGATTTTTTTAAAAAAATCAAAAAAATCACCAAAATTGCCATCCCTGTTTAAAACGCTTTCATCCAGATATTGTTGCAATTTTTAAAAAGAAAGGTGAAGCAAAAGCTGTTCAGGATAAACCTGTATTTTCAAGAACTCAGGCCAAAGTGGATACTTTTTTCAATTGTCAAAAACTTGATCTGTCAAGTGAAAAATTAAAAATACAATTGATTATAATGGTTGTTACTTGTTAAAGATAGTGACCTATTAAGTTTTTTTTTTTTTTCTTGCAAGACCATGATTTAAAGCACTTTGCGGAGACAGGGCTTCGAAACTGGATTTACCTTTAGACCGGAAAAATATTCGTAAAATGGTTCTAGAAGTAGCGGTTAAGCAAAAAAAAAAAAAAAAAAATTAAAAATTGCTTAAAGGAATGCTTCGTGCATTTAAAAATGGATGCTTGCACAAGGAAAAATCTAAATTATTTTGCTGTGAATATTAGATATGTGGACGAAGATAAAAACAATATTACTAAAACATTAGCAGTAAGAGATGCCAGATCGCAACATTTCAACGAATATATCCAAGACCTTGTTATTGACGTTTTAAAAGAATTGGAAATAATAAGAGGCAAGTAATTAACTTAGTTCCGGATAACGCATCAAACATGATCAGTACGATTGAAAAATTAAATAGGAACAATCAGGTTGAGGAACAGGAAGTTGGTAAATGTGGTACTGATGTTATCGAATGTCAAAACGAAATAGTAATAGTTGTTTTCAGAATGAGGTTGATAAAAACTATGAAAAGACTATGTTCCGATGATGTTAACATTGCCCAAATGGAGTTAGCAGTGCGTGATAATCTCCGTCATACTCATACAGCAAATCTTATAAGCAAGGCCAGACAAATAACAAAAGCAGCACGTATCTCCAAATTAATGGAAGTTCCAAAGCGTCAAGCTGGAAAAGTGGCATTCTTAGATCAAGAGACAAGATGGAGAAGTACATGTCTTATACTCGAAAAGCTTCCGCAACTAGAAGACTATAATAGTATGATGTCTGCCTGTACTCCTGAACTTTCTCTCTCTCTCCGATAGTCAGTGGCAACAAATCGAAACCCTCAAAGAATTATTGAAACACCCATACTTTGCAACAAAAATTTTTCGATCAGAATACTTGACTGCAGGAAAAGTTTTATAGAGAAAGGATTTTAGCAAATGATAAAAAAATTCCATGAAATAATGGGAAAGAATGTTAACTGAAAACAAAATATTTTTGTCCGTCATCTTTGTTAATCCACAGTTCAGAATCTTACTCAGAACTGAAGATCTGATATTAAAAGCTAGGAATGCTCTTTGTGAACTAGGACTAAAAATGAATAACACTATCGAACAAAAATCTGGGTCGGAATCAGATAGTTTAGCAGTTTCAAGAATCCTCTCTTGTGGTATCTTGTCAGATGAAGATGAAGAAGTCAAATTTGACAAACAATAGGACCAATATGAGCATACAGAAAAGCGATTGAAAATAGACAATTTACCCTTAAAAGACCTTCAACCTCAAAACCCTCTAAAACAATACTAAGTAGAAATCCATGAGGCATTGGATGAAATAATGAAAATCGACCGAAAATCAAAGCTAACAGTTAAACAGGCAATCCTTAGCTATCCTGAAATTTTGCAAGATGCGGTTTACACAATTACAGCTTTGCCTCCTAGTCAACTGAATGTTGAGAGCTTATTTTCTGCTTTAAGAATAATAAAATCGGATATAAGGACATTGTTAAAGGAGGATTTTATTGAAGATGTTTTATTTTTAAGAAACAATTGTTTTGAATAAATTTATATTACATTTGCTCAGGCAGTTCAAAGAGAAATTATAATAAAATTTAGGAAGAAAGTGATTTAATTTTTTTTTTTTTTTTTTTTTTTTAATAAAAATTCTGTCTTGAATAAAATTATATTACATATATTTGTTCAGGAAGTTCATAGTTCAAAAAGGAATTATTTTAAACTTTAGGATGAAACTAAAATATAATTTTTTCCGTTTTAAATTTTTTTTTTTTAGTTAAAAAAAAAAAAACTAAACACTTTCTAATAAAATTATATTACATAAATGTACAGGCAGTTCATTGTTCAAAGAGGGATTAAATTAAAATTTAGGAAGAAAATGAGTTATACTATTCGTGTTTCTTAAAAATCTTATTTTCTATAAAATATTTTTTAAGTTTTTAATTCTAAGTTAATAAAGATGTCATCTACAAACATTCATTTTCATCATACCCTAAAATTTTTGTACGAGAGAATTTACAATTTTATAAGGGTAAATGGAGAAGGAATTACAAATAGGAACCGAAGCCGGAGCCGGAGAATGGTAAAATTAAAATGCCGGAGCCGGAGTCGGAGCCGGGTAATTTTAAAATGATGGAGCAGGAGCAGGAGTCGGAGCCGGAAAAAATTTACCGATTCCGCAGCCCTGATTAAGACAATCATTATGCTTAAACAGAAAGATTTTTGAGAAACTCATTACGGTTTACTATAAATTTAAATAAGGAAAAATGAAGCTACTTTTTATATATTTGTATTTTCAATATATATATATATATATATATTATTATTATATAATATATATTATATATATAATATATATATTATTATATATCTATGATAAAGTATATCTATATATATATTACTATATATATATATATATATATATATATATATATATATATATATATATTAAATATGGTGATTGTAGGATTTCGTTCAGTATAAAAGCATCGATTTTTAAAAAAAATAATCGATGCTTCGATAAGGTTATAAGGCAATGGTACCAGTTCAACTTTTGTTTATATTATATATATATATATTTATATATATAATATATATTATATATATAATATATATATATATATATATATATATATATATATATATTATATTATATATATATATTTATTTTCGGTTAGGATCCTGCTAACTCAGGTTATTTATAAGTTTGTTAAGTTATAACAGCTAGAGTAAATCTGTGTTTACTGAGTAAATCTTATCATAATCTGAACGAGCAGGGTGGGACCTAAACCCAAACCCAACCCATCATATATATATAATATATATAATATATATATATATATATATATAATATATATAGATATATATATATATATATATATATATATATATATATATATTATTTTATATATATATATATATATAATATTATATATATATATATATATATATATAATATATTATATATAATATATAAGGATTTTATAAAATATATATATATATATATCAATAATATATATATATATATATATATAGTTAGATGTGGCAACGTTTTTTTTGTCTTCTCGCATTGGAAAAAAAGATATTAAAAAAATCGATTGTCGGAAAAAATATTGATTTTTCCCAATTCTGAGTTAATCTCTACAATTACACACACACACACACACACACGCACACACACACATTCACACACACACACAACACACATCACACAACACACACACACACCATATATATATATATATATATATATATATATATATATATATATATAATATATTATATATATATATATATATATATATATATATATATATATATATATATATATATATATATATATATATATATATATATATATATATATATATATATAATGATATTATATATATTTGTGTATATATAATATATTATCATATATATATATATATATATATATATATATATATATATATCTATATATATATATATATAGTGTCCCAGAAGTGGAGGATCAAACTTAGTGTGGGTATAGGGGAAGTCATTTACTATTTACAATTACAATATATAATGTATTTAGTCATTCGTTGATGGTTCAAATTTTATTTTAATTTTAGTCTTTTCTTCTAAAATCGATAGTGCGTTCAACCAATAGCCATAAATAATAAAAGAAAATGAGTATTCTGAATCTTTTTCTATTTTAAGTATGAACATGAAGAATGTATCTAAAACTCCGTTACCTTCGGTCATAATAAAAAAAATGATTTTGTAAATACTTTGTATTAACAAAAAAAAAATTGCTTGAATAAATTTAAATAACGCTAACGGCTAAATATTTGCCCACCTATCAAAAAAAAAATTACTCGTTTAATCCATATTTTAGAACGGTTAACACAAAGGGTTATAGAGAACATTTTTCTTTATTTTTAACTTTAATGAAGAGTCGTGTTTTTTAACCAAAAATATTTATTACAAATTCGAGAAGTAAGTTAGCTAATTTGACATTATAAATTTTTTTAAGCAAATTACGAATTTAATATATATATATATATATATAATATATATATATTATATATATATATATATATATATATATATATATTATATATATATATATATAAATATATATATAGTAATATATATTATAATATATATATATATATAAAGGTTACAACTAGTGTGCTAAATGACTACTATGTGCCCTAATTCATAATCTGCATCGCCGGATAAAATTTCTTTTAATTTCCTGGAGCACCCATTGGTTACATCTCTTATTCCTTGTCGAAGCTCTTGCATGGTTTTCATTTTTTTTGTTTATACCAGTTCTTTAAAATAACCACATTATAAAGTCAAAAGAATTTAGGTCTAGTGACCGCGATGGCCACTGGATGGTTCCTCCCTTTCCAATCAATCAATTTCGGTAATGTGCGTTAAGGTACCTTATCACTACTATAACGTGTTTCTATGGATACGTTCTCTAGTAAGGTATACAAGTCGTTTTGCAAAAACTTCAGGTAACTTTCGTCATTGTTCCTTCTTGGTCAAAGCTCAAAATGACCAATCAATTTGCGACGATAATTTGACCTCAAACTAGTGTTGGAAAGGGTCATTTATCACAACTCTAGGGCATAAATACTCCCAATAGAGTAAATTGTGGATATTGAATGTTTCTTTCCTATGAAAGATAGTTTCGCCGCTCAAAAAAAAAAAAAAGATCTTTAAAATTTTGAGGGTCTTCCATGTTGCAACGTAGCATTTCCTGATAAAATTGCAGCCTTTTGTCATAGTCAGCGGATAAAAATGCTTGCACACATTACACATGTTATGGATAAAATAGAATCCTTTTTAAAATATGATGTACCGTGAACCTCGGAAGTCCCGAACGACTTTTCATACATACAATTTCTGTATCTCACTTTTTGATTTTTTTGGTTTCTGGGGTGACCTGGTATCACTTATTTCATCATCTTCAATTTTAAGTTTAGGCCTTCTTTCTCTCCCAGGATTGACAGACTTTTTCGCCCTTCATGTATTTATATACTCTAATTACAGTTTGAAACATTTCTTATTATGTATTAGCTTTTTTCCTCTATTTCAGTTGTGTTATTCTATGTCTCTGATTATTCCTCTTGCTAGCAGGCTCTGGACCATATTCTCGTATATAAAGAATCGTGAGCATGGGTTCGATTCCTCTACGGGATCCTAGGTAACAACTATCTAAAAAAGTTCCCTCTCTTGAGTAAGGTCCATCTCCCATTTTGATTGTTTGATGTTCATTAATTATATTATATTTTTATTTTATATATTTATATATTATATATATTATATTTTTTATTTTAAATGATATTATTTTAATTTATATATATATTTATTTTTATATTTATATTAATATTATTTATTTATATTTTTTATTTATTTTTTTTATTTATTAATCTATTTTTTTTTATTTTATTTTATTTTTTTATTATTATTAAATAATTTTTATTTATTATTTATTTTATGTATTTATTATTTTATTTTTGTTATTTTTTATTTTTTTTATTATTTTTATTTTATTATTTTTATATTTTTTTTTTTTATATTTTTTTATTTTATTTATTATTAGATTTATATTATTTTTTTTGTATTTTTTATATTATTATATTTATATATATATATTTTATTTTTATTTATATATTTTTATTACTATTTTATTTTGTATTATTTTATATTTTTTATTTTATTTTTTTTTTATTTAATATGTTTATTATTATTTATTTTATTTATTTTATTTATTTATTTTTTATTTTATTATTATTTTATTATTTTTTATTTTATATTTTTATGTTTATTTTATTTGTTTATTTTTTTTTTATTATTATTATTTATTTTTATTTATTATTTATTTTTTTTTTTTTTTTTATTTTT
>JABUQX010072349.1:35000-65223 GCA_015478945.1 Trachelipus rathkii
TATGTATATATATATTTTTTTTTGTATTTTATATTTATTTATAAAAAAGCCCCCGGTAGCTCAGTGTTAGAGCACTCGCCAAACTAAGCGAGGGTCCCAGGTTCGCAACTGGTCGGGCGGGAGAATGTTGAGCTATTCTCCTCGTTGGCTTGGCCTTCCGTCTGCTCGGACGTTAATTGAGTACACCCCCTCCTAGATTAGGGCTCTGCCCGTGAGTGGTGGTGTTTATCTTCTGTAAAAAAAAAAAATAAATAATATATATATATATATATATATATATATATATATATATATTATTTTATATATATATATATATATATATATATTAATATATATAATATATATATATATATATGATGAAGAGCAGTTGGACCGGAGCCAGAAGAAATCCGATTGCCGTAGCAAGGAAGAATGAATAAGACGTTATTGACGTCTCGATATGCATGTAGTTACTCGTGAGCCTACTTGGTACCGTTGTTTCCCGTTGTTGTCCTTCTGTGTTGTTGCACCTGAGGGTTCCAGACTCCAATTGGAATTCTACCAATCATTGTAAGCATGGTGTCCGGTAACGCATGACGTCAACGATGCCTTGTTGACGCATGTTGCTGATGACTGGGTTAGAAACATGCGCTTAGACAATGTCAACACTAGACGTCAATGTATATGCTTGTATTCAATGATGTGAATCCAATTTGAAGTTTCAGACCCTCCTAGGGTGTGTCGTTGAATCCCACTACGACAGTTAGGAGGAGTGCTCAGAGCTCGAAAATGCACTATCTAATGATTTAGCATGAGATAGAATATACAGTAGTTTAAGAGAAAGAATGTAATTGATAAGAGTAACGAGCGGAGATGATTCCAAGGATTTCAAAATAGTAGTTACTCCCCACATAGAGAGGGGCCGAACTAAAATGGATTTTACCCTATAAATAATGAAATTTATAAAGATGAAAACAGCTATTAATTACTAATAGAATTTTTTTTTTTTTTTTTTTTACATGATTACCTACCTTAACTCACGTGCTAATTCCAGCTCCAGAATAATCCCCTAAAATAAATAAATCTTAAATAATAAAAAATAAAATAAATAAAAATATTACATAAAGAAAAATAAAAATTAAAATAAATGAAAAAGTAAACCACACCTGACCCTGCCTAACTGACAATTCCCTTACAGATGGGCGCAGACGCGGTGACTTAAATTTAGAGGAATGAATTAATCATTGCTGTGTATAATATTTTCGGAGTAATAAGAACGCGCAAAGATTACACCGGGGTCGTGGGACTGTGAACTACAAGGGGAGGTGTAACCTCCATATACGAAGCTCGGAATCGCTAATGACGGGAGTCATAAGACACCTATGTCGACAGAGACAAATTATAGTCTCCAAAATGAGCAGTACGACACGCCAGCATCCTATGTTTAGCAGGAGCGAATGCGCAGTGCTCGTCGATGTGAAATAGCGAGATGTGTGGCAAGCTTGTCTGCGAAGCAACCTGCCGTTTGTAATAGCTGTGATAGATTATAAGTAGTACTTACGGGTACACTCTTTTACGAAATTCACCAAGACAAAGTAGAATGAGTGAGTCAAAGGGAGTCAGAGAAGTTATGAGGATACAGTTTATCAAAGACCACATTCCTTTTAAGCTCATGACTATATATAATCGTCCACAGCTCATATGCCAATATGTGTTGAATCGCTTAATATGCACATATACTAACATTTATCTGAGCTTATTAATATATAGTAAAGTAACTATTAGTAGCTTATATGAGCGACCATATTTCTTCGATGATCACTATGGCAACCAAATGTCTGCACACACACAATATGAAACTAATCACAATTATCCGCCCACCCTCTAACTATTTGCCGTCAACCGATGTTAATACATTGGCTAACTTAATCTATCCATACTTAACCATGCTGAACATACTAATCTAACAATGTCTTTCCTTACTTAACCGGAACAAACATACCAACCAAACATGGCTCATCATACTATCTTGTCTCATATAACTTAGGATTACGGCATCTCTCTCTCTCTCTCCTCTCTCTCTCTCTCTTCCCCCTCCTCTCCTCTCTCTCTCTCTCTCTCTCTCTCTCTCTCTGCTTATTGTCTTGCCTGACGCAACTAAATTTTCTTTGCTTCACTATGCACATCTAAACTAACCCTGATGCGGCTTACATGACCGGATTTCTTATTATGCACATGACTGATTCGACTCTAACATATACCGATCTTCACCTCTACAAGTAGCTCATGATCGTCTGTATGGTGTACATAAACTATTATATTTCTTGAGCATGATGAAACATTTATTTATTTTGCTCAAAGTTTTATTTTTAATGAAACATCCTCACTCACCAGATGTTATATCACAACTATTCTTCCCACCAACTGGTCCCTTGTCACTGTACGCCATAATGAACGATGTCAATGAATGGTCTATTACGTCCAATCACAGGTAACGGACGATGAATAAACATTTGATCAGAGATAGATGTACAAAATCTGTAATATTTCAGTTACATACTGTGTGTCAGTGCATAAAGGCGGTTCTCAGCAGTTGATGATTGGCAAGTATCATTTTATATACTGTTATTTATTTTCGTTGCAGACATTGTTTGTTGCTATTTATTATTTACACGCACACATTAATTATAAAGCCACTTTACTTAATACATTATCTAACTAAACCTAATACATCCTTACAATTTACATGACTGTTATTTCTACTACTTCATACATCTGTGTCTCGTTTTCTAAACGCCTTTGGAAAACATTTCTATTCTAATATATTTTTATTTTGATGGCTAAGACATTTATATGTGTTCACATATTTAATATTAACATCTCGTTTTCTTTTATATTTTCTTTTAAGTTTTTATTATTTTATTCTCTACAATTATATTTAGTTTAAAGTTTTAATTATTTATTTTAGAAGTTTTGTTTTTTTGTTAAGTTTTTTTAATGTTTTATTTTGCATTTATATGTATCTGAATCTGAATTATTGCTACCATTATAAATCAGAGTTACCGCGGATCTGCTCAGGTCGCGCTCACATCATGACCTCTAAGTTCACCCACATCTCCCCCCTCCGGACCTTAACTTCTCTACACTCTGATAATAAAAATAATCTAATCCATATCACTCCTACAATCCTTAAACAATCTGGCGATGTACATCCTAACCCTGGCCGAACAAAATATAGCTATCCCATCTGCAACAAACGCGTAACAGAAAACCAGCAATCTATAAAATGTTTCCACTGCAATAGATGGATCCATTATTAGAATTACCGGCCTAGCAGAGGAAATGCTATTAATAAAATGATTAAACCATTCAAGAAATAAGTCACTATTTATCCAGCCTTTTGTAGAAAGCCTTACCATAGATCCTGGAATGATATCTTTCTTCAGATCATCTGACATTCTGATCCCCTTGAATATAATCATGGGTGGAATCCAATGTCCACTGGCATTGACACAAGCCAACATGGTATAATTTTCACTACGATCAGCATATGTTATACTGCGCTCAACTGACTCCATTTACTTCTTCCATGAAAAACCACACACCTATTAACACTAATAACCCTTGTTGACGAGAGTAGGTTTTTCATTTATTTTTTAGTCTTTTTCTATTTATTACTACCCTTTATTATTGAGTGAGAAGATGGTTCTATTATCTTTTTTCTCTTCCGAAAAATTTTTTTGTATTATGTAATTTAGAAGACGGCGCAGCATCGAGAGTACCGACAGACCTTTCGAGGTTACACATTTAAAGCTCTAATTCTTTGCATATTTTCACTAGTAAAAGAGACTTTTAAAACAAATTCAATTTTCACATCATATTTAGTAAATAAAAATATAATTGAGTAAAGAACTCAGATTTTATTATTTCACTAAATATACAAATTATATATATATATATAGTATATATAAATATATATATATATTATATATATATTAATATTATATATATATATATATATTATAGTTATATATACATATTCTATATATATATTATTATATATATATATATATAGCGTACTATATATAAATATACCGGTATTAAATATATATATATATACCATATATTAGAACCCATATAGTATATATGTGAATATACCCCATATAGATATATATAATATACATCAGTATAATATACGTAAATCTAGTTGTGCGTTAGCGTGTATATATATATAGTTAATTAGTTAGTTAGTTATAAAGCTGCAAAAAATAATTATATATAGCTACTAAAGATGAACTTGAAAATACTATATATATAATATATTCTATTCTTCCTCACCAAGCGCGTAGATTAGGGTTGTGCCCTGTCACATACGCCCTTCCATGCCGTCCTGTCTCTGTACATCTCCTCTTCCATCCACCTGTTCGAGGTTTCGTCTCCTCTTCTTCATTGCAGTCTGCCGCAACTCCATATACCCATCTTCTTCCTTTGGTCTTGCTTCCCGCTCGGACGGCTTATAGGCGTAACCTAATTCATAGCTCTATTCTGCATCGCACTCTCTCTCAAAAGGTTCGGTGGTCTCACTCTCGTTTTCACGCGGTACGACTCCCTCTATCCTGCGCATGGCATATCCTCCAACTTGTCACTATCCTCTCCACTAGTCATCTCTCTCCGTGCCGAGCGTGGCGGCGCCCAGTCTTAAACACCTTCTCTCCGCCGCCTCTCATCCTACTTTTGGTTTTGGTGCTTCCGCCGCTTTTTCCGTAAGAGATTCCACTCCGACTCCGTACGTTCAGCGTCGCTCCCTCGCATCCGTGGTATACAATTATCACTTCACCTTTCTTGGGCACCATGCCCTTTCTTCACATATCGAGAAAGATGCCCTGCAGTCTTCTTGGACAACTTTCTTCAATCCTTTCCCTCGATCTCTCTGTGTAATCTCCCCCGAATTCACCGTCACTCCACAGGTAACTCAAGCTTCTCGTGCTCTCGAAATACGATCTCGTTCACCTGGATCTTACATCTATCCCTCTCCCTCGAATCTGCATCACTCGGTCCTCTCTTGTTCATATTTCATCCACCAATATCCCGTCTAACAACTTCCGACCCTGATTTGTCATCACCTTTTGGAATGTCTCCTGCTATCTCTCGTTCACCATCCCACTATATCATCAGCATATACCCGTAGCCATTCTCCTCTGCCTCCTTCCCAGCGCCATTCTCATTATACACTTCTTTACCATTATTAGTCTTTAGTACAACAAGTAACGGTGAGTATTCATTATCGCGGCTTGCGTCTCTAACAGCACTTTCATTCCTTAGCTTGCATTTCTTTCTTTTTATCCCTCAAGTTATACACATACTCGGTCTTATATCTGCCTCGTAGTGGATAGGGTCACATATCATTTTCTCAATTGCTATTTCCCATAGGCATCGTTCAAAACAGACCTTTTCTCTGAAATCGATGTTGAAAGATACATAAATGTCTCTTCCCATCTCCCAGTTTTTCTCAACCTATCATCTTCAAGCAGAAAATCAGATCAGTTAGTTGTTCCCTTCTTCGCTGGTCTAAATCTATGCTTGTGCCTTCATTTAGTTTATTCTTCCCTATCTCTCTCAGTCCTTTTTCCAATATCTTCTCATATATATCTTACTTGCATGCGTAAGCAGCTATTCCTCTATAGATTGTTGCAAGTCACTTCTATCTCCTCCTTCGGTTGATTAAAGGTGTGGTACAGGCGTATCATAGAGGTCTCTTTAGATAGTTATAGTAAAATTAAACTATGACTAGAACATATATATATTATATATATATAATAGTATATAATATATAATATATATATATTAGGTTATAGCTTATATATATAGTATATATATATATTTATTATAGAAAAAAATTATTTATATGGTATAATATTATATTATAATAAGATTCACTTTATATATATATACTATATTATAACTTATTATAAGTTCTATATACGTATATATATATATATATATATATTATATATATAATATATATAGATGTATCCTATCTATCCTGCATACTCTGAATGCCGTCATACTCTCGCGTGTCTCGTTCCTTATGTATGTACTTGCGCGTAACAGTATATGATACACTGTCGATGATGTCTCTACTATACATATATGGCGATACGGTTGACATTGCCTCTCTCTCCCGTCTCTGTCTATGAGAGAGTAGAGGAGAGAGAGAGAGGAGAGAGCATCGCATCAGAGATTGACGAGGACGAGAGACAAGAGAGACGAATATGAGAGAGAATTGAGAGCAACGTGATGACGCACGATAAGAGATGGAAAAGAGAGAGAGACGGAGGAAGAGAGAGAGAGAGAGTAGAGAGAGAGAGGAGATAACCATATCCTGAAGTCCTGTACTGTCGACAAACAGACCGTCTACGGCCTATGTGTAAGAGAGTAGAGAGTAGAGAGAGAGAGAAGAGAGTAACGATGAGACGGGGACTGTGGCGAGCCGAGACCGATGTCCTGCAATCTATAGAGATAGGAGATGGAGGATGAGGTGTTAACTCTCTCTGTCTTGAGTTGCCTCCTCTACATACATGTTCACAGTTCAGCGTTTTGCTGAGCTGTTTTGTCGGTCATAATTCCATCGCCTCATCTGCAACTCATCCGTGCGCCATTCACGACTGAGTCATCTTCACTCAGCAAATCGACCTTGTACGTCTCCGATTACCTCGTTATATTCACGCCCATTTGCACCTATAATTACCGTCTTCGATTCATGCAGATTGCAGTTAACGCACACGCTTCCATTTACTTTATCCATTGTATCTAATGTCTTATGCATGACGGTCTATGATCATAATGATCTAGCAGATCCAATACCCTCATGCGCTCCTATATTGTTCCATCTCACTATACGAATACAGACGATCTTGACGCTCCATGAACTTGCTGTTTTAGCAGAAATTTGCCAGTGTAGTCGACGGTGAATGTCTTAAATCACGTTCGGTAATATGCTACCCATGGGTAATATGTATGCTACTACATTCACTCACATCCAAGCATACTTCACACTTCATTGCTCCTACGCGTACATAGATCCTTATTCTGCTGCCATGTAACTGTCGCGATAGTCTGCATTCGGGTTTTCTTTGTCCAGAGCTCTCTTTCAACATGCCCCTTCTTTCTGGCTATCGCGTGTTCGCTTCTTGGCTGTCCTCTTTAACTGGTCAGCATGTCTCATCTCCTCCGGCGCTGGCTTCGTGCAATACCTTACTGTCGGCTCTTTACACCGCTATCAGTCTACGACTGCTTACGCAGAAAATTTCTCCACGCCCGCGTCATCTGCCTCACAGCGCTGCCTCTTTCGCCACACTTATTGGTCGCTAATGTTCGCGTGTGTGTAAGCATATGACATATATTCTGCTTGCCTCCTTGTTCTTTATCTGATAGCGCATGCTGAGCATAATGTGGAGGTAGTTTACTTTACGTGTTGCTGACATTGATCACCACTCACAGGGTGATACAATCTGTCATCGCAACTTATTTCAATCAGCAGTTATCGTGCTATCTGATGATGGGCTGTAAAAGTCTATTATGTCGTCCCAAGCTCTACTTCCCGATGATGGCTCGTTATCCGAGTTCGCTACTGGCTCCCCCCACTTTGCCCTCTTCCGGTTTTTAGCCGTCACTGGCCCTCCCATATCCCTCCAGTCTTCTCCCGCAGGTCAAATTATAGTCTCATTCTACTCTGCAGATTCACCTGATCAGTCTGGTCAACCTCTTTCTCGCGTGGTTGCCGTACACGTATCCTTTGTCTTAATACTTCCTCGGCTCGTCAATAGTTATCCCTCTAATAATCTTACTGCTCGCATTGCTCATGTGCACGACGAACTACTCTCGACTGCCCTCTTTCGCCTCCCCCTCATTTATTCCCTGTCCAATCAACTATGCTCCATTAGCATGATGTGTATCGCCATTCACATAATATTCTCTCTATCCTGTCAATAGCTTTCTTGTGCCGAATAAGCTGATAAAACTAGCACCTTATAACCTATTAGATATTTTCTCGTTCTTTTCGGCGTATTGTTTCATAGCTCTATCACAAATTTTAATACTTATTTTTTATTTATAAATAACTGGTGTACATATATTTGACATTTGCATCTCAAGCTAACTATAATTAAAAGTGGTTCATGTGGTAACCACTTTACGGTAAAACATTCTTATTTTAGTACAGAACAGTAGAAATAAGAAAAATAATAAAATAAAAAATATAAACGATAGTTTCCCTATATCAAAGTAGATTTATGACTTTGGGCCAACTCGCTTTACTGACGGCACCTATTATCATGCCACGTTGTGCGAAAAATATGAGTTTGTAAAGAAATAAAATAATTAAATAGCGCTACTGTAATGTCTATAAATAAGTTATAGGATAGTTAATTTACTATACGATCAATCAGAGAATAAATTTCTTAGGTTACCCAAAAAACCCAAGAATCCTTTTTAACTATCAAATATTCTAAAAACTCGAAGCAGCCTTATTTCTTCACAGAACCAACAATTTTCGAGATCATTTTTCATCGAAATGTATAAATATCTAACAATTAATCACATTGGTATAGTTAATGCCATATACTCCACAAAATAAATCTTAATGCGTAACAGAGAGTACCCATAGATGCTTAACAATTCTTAAAATTTTACTCCCATGACAAATTTTATAGCTATTTTAAGTTGCTTTACATGAGAGTACCATCAGTCAAAAAAGGGTTAAAAACAACTTATCCTTCCATAACACTACACCAGAAACCAATAATCTTTTAAATGACTTTATCCTCAACATCCAATGATTTACTATCCTCTTCAACAATATCCCCCATAACATATTAAATATATACATCCCCACCCCACATCTCAACATTGTCCAAACAACTACAAACCTAACTTAAATCTTATCAATACATTCAACAACCTAATAATAGGGGGTGACTTCACCGTCCATCCTACAGCCTGGTACAGGGAACACCTCACAGATAACCAAAGAATTCACATCCTCGATGAGCTTGGTACCATAAATATACATAATTACAAAAAACTCCCCACCCGTATTCCACCACAAGCTAACCAATCACAAATATCCACAAACATCACTTTCTCCCCTCCTTCTCTCTTCACCAACATAACATGGAACACAGAAATAGATCTCCCATCAGACCACGTCCCAATAATAATCACATATACAACAACGAAAATACTCAACCCCAAAATAATTACAACTTTCACAAACTACAAAAAGGCAAATTGGCAAACATTCACCCAATACATAGAAACTCGCCTAGCCCAACTGGAAATCAGCAACTCCCTCTCCTTACACAAGGCAATAGACAAACTTACGAAAGTAATACAAAAAAGCATCCAACCCTTGCATACCAAAGAGCCATAGAAAACACTACAACCCCTCATTAACACCTGAAATCTGCAATATGATAAAACAAAGCAACATTATTAGACATCAAAAAATTTACACCCCAGATCTAACTGCTCAAATTAACCCTCTAACCACACAAATTTCCAAACTCATCTCCACCTATAAGGCAGAAAAATTCAAAAAACACCTAAATGACATGAGGAAGCCTGAGGAAAAAAGAACATGGCAGGTAGTGAAGCGTCTCCACAACTCCCAAAACAACCCCCCCCCCACAAACGAAGCCTAAAGAGGACTAAATAACTCTCTCCCCTCCCCCAAACAACACTGCAATATCCTTGCACAACACAATTCCAAAATCTCCAACAAACCCACTCACCTAATAGAAAAATAATACGCAACCTCAAAAAAACAAAATTATAAATCAATCTCAACCCCCCATTCATTCAACAATATAAGACAACATTTCAAACCTTCACATTAAAAAAAAAAGACTTTGCTCCAACCGCTATTTCATCCATTACAAATATTTTCAACAAGTCTTTGTCACTCAACTACATAACTCCATTCTGGAAAAAGCAATAATCATACCCAAGTTAAAACCCAGAAAAGACCCACAACCATCCCCTCCTCATATCCGTACCCATATCCTCCTCTCTCCCTGTGCCAAACTAATGGGAAGATCATTCTCGCCAAAAATCCTGCTCACACTTTCACTCCCCAGCCCACCAACATGACTTCAAAAAAATCACACTCCTCCTCAACAGCACTAACAAACATCACACAAAACATCATAAACGGCTTAAACAAAAAGTCCATTCAACAAAACAACACTACTAGCCATTGGCATCAGTAAGGCTTTCGACACAGTACTCAGACACATTCTCATCCAAAAAATCTTAAACTCACCCTTTCCTAAAAATTATAAAAAAATGGCTAGCTAATCTGGACGCACTGCACAGGTATCCAGCAAACACCAGATCTCAAAAACCGTAAAATTGAGAAACGGAGTTCCCTCAGGGGCGCCATTTTATCGCCCATTTTCTATTCAAACCTCTTTACAGCTGACATCCCTCCCTCAATCTCCCAATTCACATCTTATAACCTATGCAGATGATATAACCATAACTATACTCTATCAGATTTCCTCCCTGAGAGACCTGTGGCTTAGCCCGCTGGAGGTCGCTAGGTTTCTGGAGATGCCATGGACCCCCCAAATAAGAGAGGCCCAGGGCAATGAATAATATATATATATATATATATATATATATTATATATATATATATATATATATATATATATATATATATATATATATATATATATATATATAGTAAATTAAATTATATAATATTATAGTACAGGGCATATATATATTATATATATATATATATATATATACAGTATATAGGCAATACAGAGAGACAATTAACTTTTATAATAATCACCTCATGAACAACCAGAATATTCATCTTCATTTAATTAAAACAATCTCGTTTGAATTTTGTTTCTTCCTTTGTTAAAAAATACAACAAGCAAAACACTGAAAAAATCCCATAGTCTTCAACAATGAATTTCAATCCACATCCTTTCATTTAAACGAAATCTTTATACCGATAGTCTACGAGTTTGGGATCTTGTGTTTCTTATTTTAGCACGTGCTCGAGTAAATTAGATGTAAAATTAATTTGTCTAAAGTGACATATTAATTAAATTAAATAAAAATTTACTTTGGATTAAACTCAGTGGAAATCAAATTCTGTTAAAGATCGACGCGAAAGATGTCGTCATAGATCGAGACGATCTATTAATTTTAGTTTTTGTCGACATTCAATAATCAGGTTCCTTTTTGAAGGCATTAAAAGGATATAAAAGATAAAAATACAAATAATAATAATAATAATAATTATGATGTCGACGAGGAAAAATTAGGTTGAAATCTAAAATGAGGAAATTTTAAATTTATTCCGAATTTTATTATTATTATTATTATTATTATTATTATTATTATTATTATTATTATTATTATTATTATTATTATTATTATTATTATTATTATTATTATGTATTATTCATTTTATTATTATTATCTATTATTATTATTATATCTATTATTATTATTATTATTATTATTTGATTATATTATTATTATTATTATTATTGATTATATTATTATCATTATATATTATCAATATTAATTATTTTATATTATTATTATTATTATTATTATTATTATTATTATTATTATTATTATTATTATTATTATTATTATTATTATTATTATTATTATTATTATTATTATTATTATTATTATTATTATTTATTATTCAGGTATCACTATAGTATTGAGTATTAGTTATTAGTATTAGTATTAGTATTAGTATTAGTATTATTATTCTTATTCTTATTCTTATTATTATTATTATTATTATTATTATCACTTGCAGCACTACATAGCAACGATTATGTATGCCACCATTGTCACTGTTGTTGTTAGGATGCTCCAACAGTAATTAATATAATTAATATTTTTTATCAAATTTATCCTTATTTTAACATTTTCATTATTATTATTATTTATTATTATTATTATTACTTAGGTATATTATTACTTATGTGATTTATTATCTCATATATTAGTGTTTTACTTATTATTCTTTATTATTATCTCTTAATTCATTATTCTTTAATTATGTCTCGAGTAAGCAGTCACATGACCCTCTATTCTTATTATTATTCTTATTATTATTCTTATTATTATTCTTATTATTATTCTTATTATTATTCTTATTATTATTCTTATTCTTATTCTTATTCTTATTCTTATTCTTATTCTTATTCTTATTCTTATTCTTATTCTTATTCTTATTATTATTATTATTATTATTATTTATTATTATTATTTCTTATTCTTATTTCTTATTCTTATTCTTATTCTTATTCTCTATCTTATTCTTATTCTTATTCTTCATTTCTTATTCTTATTCTTATTATATTATTATAGTTATTATTTATTATTATATATTATTATTATTATTATTGATCTATTATTTACTTATTGATTTTAATTATATATTATTATATTATTATTATTTATCTTTCTTTGTTATAGATTTTTATTCTTATCTCTATTCTTATTACTGTATTCTTTTTTCTTATTCTAACTAAATTCTTATCTAAATAGTAAATATACTTAAATAATAATTATATATATAATTATTATTATATTATTATTGATTATTATTATTATTTATTATTATTATTATTTATTTACTTATTATTATTTATTATTCATTATTATTTATTATATATTATTCTTATTTCTTTATGCTTATTCTTATTTCTTAATTCTCCTATTCTTATTCTCAGTATTCTCTTATTCTTATACTCTTATTTCTTATTCTTATTCGTATATTAATTATTATTTATTATTAAGTATATATTATTATTATTATTATTATGTGTTATTGATTATTAGTTATTACTTATTATTATTATTCTTATTATATTCACCATTATTATTATTCTTATTCTTATTACTTATTCTTTTATTCTTATTCTTATTCTATTCTTATTCTTATTCTTATTCTTATTCTTATTCTCTTATTTTCTTAGTCATTTTGAAACCTTATTCTCTATTATTATTATTATATTATGATATTATATATAATATTAATGAGATTTTATATATTATACTACTTACTGTTATCGTCATTTATTACTTCTAGCACTGACCAAAGGTATCAAATTAATTTTAATTATTACTACCGGCGAAAAGAATAATGATACACACAACTATTGTTTTGTCAATTCTTAGTAAAATATAATAAGTAAATAAATCTTATAACCTTGAATACACTTAATTAATAAAATTATATTAAATTAATATATTATAGTATATATATATTAATATATACTATATATCATATCATATATATATAGATAGTATATATATATATATATTATAATATATAAAGTATATATAATATAGTATATTATATATATTATATATATATTATATACTATATATATATATTATTATAATATATATATATATTAGGGTGGACGTAGAGCATTCGAAGCTATGTGATTACTTCCCCCCCCCCCCCCCAATGGGCAGGCATATATGGAGTGCTATGATATATCCCATCGCACTAGTGTCCAATTGCTCCCCCCTTTGCGCTCATCTCCACATTCCTCTTACACTGGAGTAAGCTCTCCTTTACTTACCCACCATAAACACTAATATTACAGAAAACACTCTCCTTTTAAGAAATAAAATCAAGACAAGAGGGAGTGCTCCCAAAAATAGCCCTTCAACATTCTCTTCCCTCTTCTCTTCGTTCCAGAGGTCGTCAAGTTGGTTTCTGCTCTTCTCTAAAGTAGCAATAGTGCCCATTATTAATTCACCCGTTTGACGAAGAGTTGCATCCCTACGTTTAAAATACTTGCTCAGCATATTCTTAAGTAATAGTAATACTGAGTGAAACTCTAATAAACTTACAATAAAATATGGTTTTGTTATGCAAGTTTATAATTCCAACGATCTCCACTGAATCTTTTTAATGAGCATAATTGATTTCTTCCAGAATTTCCAATTATTTCTATGAATTGGAGATATTACTGTTCCAGGCGAAGTTATATTTAACTCCCGAGCATTGTTCGTTGTCGAAAAATTTGAAGTTCCGAGGTCAGGGGTATGGGCGGTAAGGCTTCCAATTAATTGAAAAATGCATTTGTAGTTTAAACTTTCAAACAAGAATCTACGACTATAATGTTGGGTCTATGGGCTAAACAGTAGATGTAGGTAAGTTTTGTCTTTTTATGGTGGGTTTTCATTTAGTTTTACTTTGAGAACGTGGTTAATCCTTGACATGACCCTGAATCCATCGCATGATTGTGCGATTTATTAGTATATCAACTACCTTTACTTTGTTTAAAAGTTTTAAAATTAGCCAATTTAAACCCTTGGCGTCTCTAGAGATGGATCAATTCCGGAAACCCAGTTAATGCTCTTCAATATCTTAGTCCTTGACGAATCTTATGGCCACTGATAATAATTCTTCCTTGAAATTACTTAGGCATGATCACCAAGAAAAATCCACATAAGCGACCTTCTTTAACTGTTACCTTAAATAGTACATTAGCTTACCGAATTCACTTACTAAATTCATTTACGAATAATGAAAAAAACTTATTCGATCGATTAACTTTTAAAATTTCGACAACTTTCACGGGTGAGAAAAAAAATTCATTTGTGCTGCAACTACTCGCACACAAACCTATTACTGTTTTTAAGATCTAATTTAGAGAGAGAGAGAGAGAGAGAGAGAGAGAGAGAGAGAGAGAGAGAGAGAGAGAGAGAGAGAGAGAAGAGAAGAGGAGAGAGAGAGAGAGCAGAGAGAGAGAGAGAGAGAGAGAGAGAGAGAGAGAGACGTAATGTGATTTAAACTCTCAATTTATAATATATTCGAGATAGAATCAAATGCCGAGATAAATCGTGGTAAAATCAATGTCGAGATAAATCGTGGTAGTTGTCTTGTAAGATTACAGTGCAGAAATCTAATCAAAGAAAAAACGTTTCCTCCCCCCCCCAAAAAAAAAAATTCAAGGGACTTAACTAGAGAATTCAATAACTCCTATTGATAGCTACTGAATCCTCGGAGGATAAAGATTTTTCATTAAGAACCCAACCAAAGACGTCGTTTCACAGAAAATGATTCTAAACGATAAAATATCAGGCCAATACATCCTAGCTATACTATCGGACTGGAGGTTGTAAAAAAAGGGATATTACATACCAAAAAAAGATGCTACGGTGGTCGGAAAGACCCTTACAAGCTAAACAAAATATGGGGAAAAACAAAGAAGCTTTTAAACCCAAAATTCGCTGCCTGATAAAACATTACTAAATCTAAATAAAAGAAACCAGACTTACGAACGGCAATGCCTTGCTTCGTGATTCTTACTGTTGAATCACGACATGCTAAAGATTTAAAGATGCCTTATGTACGTAAGGTCTATATATATATATATATATATATATATATATATATATATATATATATATTATTATATTATATATATATATATATATATATATATATATATTATATATATATATATTATAGTATATATATATATAATATATATATATTAATAATATAAGGTTAATAATGAGAATAAAGGGAACCTGCTAGAATAATGAATAGGCAACCCTGTTTGTAACAGATGAAATGGCAAGGTGAGGGGAGTGTGGAGAAGCAACTTCGAAAAATCTGCATGAATATTTGGCAAAGTAATGAACGAGGTGATAGTGAATGTGTGTGGGTTGAATGGTGCAAGACGAATAGGTATTATTCGGGGATTGAAGGTTAATTAAAAAGGAGGAAGGTAATGGGTAGGAGTGAGAAAAGTTGAAGAATGGTAAATCTTGCAGTATAGATGAAAATACTGCGTGAAATGATCAAGAACGGAGGTGAGATGGTGGATTGATTGGATTAGGCAAGTTGTGTAATAAAGCGTTTATGGAGGTATAGGTTCGCGAGGGATTGGAGGAGAGCAGTATAGTACCCTTATATAAGGGTAGTGGAGATAGATGTAGAGGGAACTGTATAATCTTCATAGGGGGAATAAGTTAACTGTGAGTGGTGTGGTAGCAGCCAGGGAGACATATTCATGCTGGTATTTTGGCGCGATACAAGAGGTTTGTTGAGCTGACTGAAGGACTGATTGGGTAGAAGAAACAAAGGTGCCAGTATTTAGGAGTGTGGTAGACGCCGATGTGCTGGGATAAATCTTTCCATTGAAACAAATGATGAGAAAATGAGGGTGAAGACGAATAACATTGTAAATTTTCAGGCTTTTATGGATTTGCATACACGGCGCTATTGCATAGGGTTAATAGTGAAGCTCTAAGGGCAGATGTTAGTGATAAGTATAGTGTTGGTGGTTAGGCTTCTGATGGAATCAAAAGTATGTAATGACGATAAGTGGGGCGTGTGTAAGAATAAATGGTGACAAAGGTGATTGGCTTAGTATTAATAGCGGAGTGAGACAGGGTTGTGTTATGTCTCCTTAGTTATTCAATTTATATATGGATGGGGTTATGAAAGAATTATAGTGTGGTGGTGGCAGGAAATGGTGGTTTAGAATGATTGGGAGAAATGGCTAGAGGGTGGAGGGTACTCTAACCTATTAGATAGGGCTGCGGATGATTTGGTTCTTTGTGCGCGAATCTTGAGAGTTTGAGAAGATTGGGTAGAGGGAGATTTGGCCAGGAATGTTGTAAAGAGGGGTTTGAAGTAAACGTCAATAAGAGTAGTTATGGTTGTGAGTGGAGGATAGCCTCAGTTGAAGTTATGTTAGATGGTGAGCAACTGGAACAAGTGTAATATAAAATATTTTAATATTTAGGGTATGTGTTGGATAGAAAGGGGGAAACGGATGAGTGCAGAGTGTAGTAGGGAAAGTTCGGAAGGCAGGAAGGTGCCTTGGGTTGCCAATTAAAATCGTTGGTGACTGTAAAAGACTAAGTCTAGTGGGTTAGGGTCTTACATGGCGGTATGTTGTTACCTGTGTTATTGTTAGTGTAGAGACTAGTGGTCTGGAATAAAGGAAGCGATACTACATCCTAGAGTTCAATGTGGTTCAGATGGACCACTTAGGGCGTGATAGGTGTGAGACAGAATTGATAAAATGAGGGAATGAACGTATTAGAGGAGTTGTGTGTGGTGTGAAGAACAGGGGTAAACGAGAGATAATGAAAGTATGTTTAGATGGTTTTCATGTGGAAAGGATTGAATGATAGTCGGTTGAAGCTTAAGTCGGATGCGTAATGTGTCGTGCTGGTTTCGGGTAACCAACCGGCTGGAAGACCGAGGAGAAAGTGGCTTGAGTCACGGTCAGTAAAGGAATGTTGCAGGAGAGAAATGTGAGTTAGGCTGGCAGACGTAGAAAGGAAAGGTGGCATGATTAGGAGAGAAGGTGGGGTGTTGTAAGGGCGTTATGGTGGTATATGCGACCGGCCAGGGGATGAAGAGCATAACATTGACGATTTACCCTAGTGAGGATCCGTCGCGCTGTCCCGTGAAGCTCTGGGTGGATTTTTCTGACTGCGACCAGTTCTTACTAATTAATGGTAACAGAGGGGCGGTAAGGCTGGGCTTTCTTTTTCGACTTTGTGTCATATTCTATTGGAGAAAGACAGCAAAGAAAGGTTATATATATATTAATCTATATATATATAAGATATAGATACTCATACACTCCCTCCACTCCACTACTACTCCCCATCACTCCTCTAATAAAATACATAACATATAAAAATATACTCTACTATTAGTAAAGAAATAATAAATAAAAAAAAGATATATAAAATGAAATAAATAATAAAAAAATAATATATATACAATAATAGAATATATAATAATAAATTAAAACAAAAAAAATAAATTATAAATAAAAAAAAAAGTAAAAAAATTAAAAATAAAAAAATATAATAAAAAAATAAATATATATAAATAGCATATATATATATATATATAATATATATATATATATATATATATATATATATATATATATATAAGGAATTTATAAGCTGTTGACTCCGTTTAATATTAGGTTAGGTTAATTTAGGTAAGTTTGGTTAGTTAGGTTAGGTTTGATTAGGTTAGGTTAGGTTGGTTATCCAAAATTTTATATATGTTACCCTAAATGTATTAAAATAAGCGATACAGTTAATTTATTGATTTCGGCTCGCTGGAGCCAACGCTTAAAATAGCCAATATATATATATATATATTATCATATTATATAGTATACGGTATATATATATATCATAGTATATATATTGTATATAATTATATATATATATATTTATATATATATATATATATATACTATATATTAATTATATATATATTATAATATATATATATATATAAAGAGGGCATCTCGGTACCGTTCCGAGATGCCTTTATTCTTGAGGGAGGCGGAACTGGAGAAGTGGTAGAGACTCCTATACATTGTCTAACGAGGAACCTGTGCCAGTGATTCAAATCCTAGTGCGAGTGAAGTTTTTCTCCGTCTTATTATTACAAATTTCGTCGCAGCAGTTGTTGTGCCCTTGTCGGCGCTGCTTGATTTGGTTGGTTGGCTCTGTAACCCAGGAGCACGCAACGCAGTGGAATGTGGCCCAAGCGCAAGGGTTCTATGCACCCTTCTATGGATCTTAAATAAGTACGGAGTTTCACACAGTGATATTGAAGAAAGGGACTTTCTTGGGGAGAAGGAATTGGAGCAGCGGTAGAGACTTCAGTATATTACCTAACGGGCACCCTGTTGTCAATCTTTCGAATCTTGGCGCGAGTGCATCTTATATATATATATATATTAGTATATATATATATATATATAATATTATATATATATTAAATATAATTATTATATATATTAATATATGATATATATTATATATATATATAATTATATATATATAATATATAAATTACGCAAAATTCTATATATATACTATGATAATAATTTTTAACTCTGAATGTATGAATTATAAATTTCATATGCACTCATATATTAATATTAAGTTGTGTCTTTTGCGCCAACATAAGTTATTATTGATATTAGATGTAAAATTGTCGCCATGTTGAATAAGTTATCAGAAACTGGATTTATTATTATTATTATTATTATTATTGTTATTATTATTATTGTTATTATTATTATTGTTATTATTATTATTGTTATTATTATTATTGTTATTATTATTATTGTTATTATTATTATGGTTATTATTATTATGGTTATTATTATTATGGTTATTATTATTATGGTTATTATTATTATGGTTATATTATTATGGTTATTATTATTATGGTTATTATAATTATTAGGTTATTATTATTTTATGGTTATTATTTTATTATGGTTAATTATTATTTATTATGGTTATTATTATTATTAGGTTTTATTATTATTATTATTATTATTTTGTATATTTATTATTATGGTTATTATTATTATTTTGCATATTTATTATTATGGTTATTATTATTATTTTGCATATTTATTATTATGGTTATTATTATTATTATGGTTATTATTATTATTATGGTTATTATTATTATTATGGTTATTATTATTATTATGATTATTATTATTATTATTATTATTATTATATTATCTATTATTATTATTATTATTATTATTATTATATTATTATTATTATTATTATTATTATTTTATATTATTCATTACTAAGCCATAATTAATTTTTGTTTTCATTTTATAGATTATTATTTTATATTTCTTATAAGTATTTTAATTCTTTTTTATGATTATTATTATTATTATTATTATTATTATTATTATTATTATTATTATTATTATTATTATTATTATTATTATTATTATTATTATTATTATTATTATTATTATACGTATTTAATATTATTATTATTATTATTTATTCTTTTCATTTATTTTGATGACCTATAATCAATATAATTATTATTATTATGCTTTTTGATGTTACAAAGCATTAAAATGATTTTTTTTATTATTATTATTATTGTTGTCTAGTTGTTAGTTGTTAGTTGTTTAGTTGTTAGTTGTTAGTTGTTGTTTGTTAGTTATTTGATCTAGATTTACAGAAGTTGTTAGTTGTTAAGTTGTTAGTTGTTGTTGTTAGTTGTTAGTTGTTAGTATGTAGTTTGTTAGTTGCTTAGTTGTTCGTTGTTTAGTTGTAGTTGTTTAGTTGTTAGTTTGTTAGTTTTGTTTAGTTGTTTAGTTGTTAGTTGTTAGTTTTGTTAGTTATTAGTTGTTAGTTGTTAGTTGTTTAGTAGTTTAGTTTGTTATTGGTCTTAGTGTTAGTTATTAGTCTTAGTGTTAGTTATTAGTCGTAGTGTTAGTTGTTAGTTGTTAGATCTTGTTGATTAGTTGTAGTTATTAGTTGTTAGTTGTTTGTTTGTTGTTGTTTAGTTGTTAAGTTGTTAGTTGTTAGTTGTTAGTTGTTAGCTTTTTTATTGTTAGTTGTTTATTGTTAGTTGTTAGTTGGTTAGTTGTTAGTTGTTAGTTGTTAGTTGTTAGTTGTAGTTGTTAGTTGTTGTTGTTAGTTGGTTAGTTGTTAAGTTGTTAGTTGTTCGTTTTGTTAGTTGTAGTTGTTAGTTGTTAGTTGTTAGTTGTTAGTTGTTAGTTGTTAGTTGTAGTTGTTAGTTGTTACGTTTGTTAGTTGTTAGTTTTGTTAGTTGTTAGTTTTAGTTGTTAGTTTTGTTGTTGTTAGTTGTTAGTTTTTAGTTGTTAGTTGTTAGTTGTTAGTTGTAGTTGTTTAGTTGTTAGTTGTTAGTTGTTAGTTGTTAGTTGTTAGTTGTTGTTAGTTGTTGTTAGTTGTTGTTAGTTGTCTGTTAGTTGTTTGTTAGTTGTTGTTTAGTTGTTTGTTAGTTGGTTGTTAGTTGTTTGTTATTGTTGTTAAGTTGTTGTTAGTTTGTTGTTGAGTTGTTGTTAAATTTTTGTTTTTGTAAAAGTTGTTGTTAGTTGTTGTTAGTTGTTGTTTAGTATGTTGTTAGTTGGTTTGTTGTTGGTATTGTTGTTAGTTGTTGTTAGTTGCTTGTAGTTGTTGTTAGTTGTTGTTTGTTAGTTAGTAGTTGTTGTTTAAGTTGTTGTTTAAGTTGTTGTTAGTTGTTGTTAGTTGTTGTTAGTTGTTGTTAGTTGTTGTTAGTTGTTGTTGTTGTTGTTGTTGTTGTTGTTGTTGTTGTTGTTGTTGTTGTTGTTGTTGTTGTTGTTGTTGTTGTTGTTCGTTCGTTCTTTTAGCTTTTGCTGCTGCTTGTATTTTGGTTATTATTGTTGTTCTAGTATTTTTTTTATTTTTGCTGGTGACAATTGTTGTTGTTTTCATTTCTGTGTTTGTCTTTGTTGTTGTTGATATTGCTGCTTTAACTCTTTTATTATCTCCATGGAGTGTATAAAGAAAATGGTCCAAAAAAAATTTATGGACACTAAATAGATATTGTTGTAGTTTGTTGTTGTTGTGTTTGTTGGTGTTTGTGTTGTTGTTGTTGTTGTTGTTGTGTTGTGTTGTTGTTGTTGTTGATTGTTGTTGTTGTTGTTTCGTTGTTTGTCTGTTTGTTATTATTATTATTATTATTATTATTATTATTATTATTATTATTATTATTATTATGTAGTAGTAGTAGTAGTAGTAGTAGTAGTAGTAGTAGTAGCAGTAGCAGTAGTAGTAGTATTTGGATCATTTTCAAGATCTGGCCTTAGACCAAAATTTTTCTTTAAAGAATTCATCTAAATATTTTAAGTTTCATACAATATTATCTCCATTTATTAAATTTTGGGCTTTAATTTCCTGTATAACCATGAAATAATGGCATACATATATAACAGAAATATAAAAATGTAAGATTTTCCTTATTTTTATTGATAGCTTTTAACAAATCTTTAGTTTTTTCTTCTTTGTTGGTTTCAATTAATATTGAAATATATTTATTTTATTTATATCCTTATAACCACTCTACCAAGTTATACGATTTATGTAAGAAAATAATGAGTACATTGGTAGCGTGCTATGCTACTATTGGCAAAACTTCCCGGCATCCGCAAAAGGCCTGTCCAACCAGCGGATTTAGTTGTTAGGAGCGTGGTGTAACTCAAGGACTTTTCTCGATGGATCCCACTGAATGGTCATGGTTTTACTAGAAGACCATGACCTTCCTGGGGAAGGACAGTTTTTATTATTATTATTATTATTATTATTATTATTATTATTATTATTATTATTATTATTATTATTATTATTATTATTATTATTATTATTATTATTATTAATTATTATTATTATTATTATTATTATTACAATAATATATTTGTAATAATAATATTATATAAATAGTATTATTTTAATAAAATTATATCAACATATTATTAATAAAATTAATATTGTCAGTATTAATATAATTATTATTAGCAATAATATTAAATTATTATGAACATTAATATAAATTTGAATTTTATTATTATCAATAATAATAATATTAATATTATTTTAATTATAGGTATAATAATAATAATAATAATAATAATAATAATAATAATAATAATAATAATAATAATAATAATAATAATAATAATAATAATAATAATAATAATAATAATAATAATAATAATAATAATACCATTAACATTCTTAAGATTAATATTATTACTATTCCCCTTATGTATGTCGATTCGTTGAATCTTTTGTTATATTTTGTTTCGTTTATTCCTTTCTCCTCTTATTAACATTTTTATTATTAATTATTATTATTATTATTATTATTATTATTATTATTATTATTATTATTATTATTATTATTATTATTATTATTATTATTATTATTATTATTATTATTATTATTATTATTGATTTTATATATATTTTTTTCTTGTCATTTATTATTTTAATTATTATGATTATTATTATTATTATATTTTTTGTATCCCGTTCTCATTTTCCGTCCTTTCCCCAGTTTATCTCCCTTCTCTTTACGTACTACCCTACGTATTCCTGGTCTCTCTTTTGAGAGTATCCCCAATTTCCATATGAATCCTGTGGTTGTCGGGCCGTTGTCTCCGTGCGTATCTTGTGCCCATCTTGCTCTCCTTCACCAGTGGGTGAGGGTACAGGTCAAAAACCGGTTATTCTCGCCTTTCTCAGGGCAGCTTTTTGTTGGGGACCCGAACCTTGCCTGACCACTGAGGAGGCTGTCTCGCACTTGGGTGTATAATCTTGGACTTCGCGTCGTATCCGTGTGGTGCACGGCTATCATTTTCTTATCTTAAGGACTGGAAGCGGAGTTCCGGGAGGGCTTTCCGAGGCAGCTACCATGGCCTGCCCATCGAGGTGGGTTTTCTAGGAGGTAGGTTGTACGCTCTAGGGATGTGGTGGGAACGGTTTCCGCCGTTACGCTCCCAGGATATATTATAATTTTTATATTCATATTCATCATTGGTGTTATTATATTTGTGTTCATCTATTGAGGTGCAGATGTTTTTTTAGAGTTGTCTTTATGGGTAAAAATAAAAAGAAAAAAACCTTTAAAGAAAGACGAAACTCACCATCAGTTGGGCTCCCTTCCCGGCCTCTTCCTGGCTGCTTCCTGTCCGGAGTACAGCAGGGGCTTTGACGCCCTTGTTGATGAAATGGTTGGTTTGAGATATTATCTCACCAGCTCATTAGTTCCATGCAACGTTTCTGTTTCCGGGACTTTTCCTTCTCGACCAGTGGAGGGTGTTATGGTCTCAACGCACAACCCGATGATTCTATTGTCAAATCAGCCTACCCAGGAGCGGGGTGCTCCAGCTGGGTCTTTCACTTAGAAATCCGCATAAGAAAACTTCTACCACGAGTGTGCTCTCGGATCCCCCTCCGGAAGTCTCCGGTCTAAACACCTATCCCATTTATTTTTATCTGCATTCCACCACGTCACGTCCATTGACTGCGGTTGGCCATTTTTTTCTCAGTGACGCATTGGAGGCAGCTCTCCGATCGACTGAGACACAGGCGACACCGTTGAGGAACTGTTCTATCTTAGTTCATACAGTTTCCAGAACACAGAGTCAAATTTTAACTTTTTTATCGTTTCTGGGTTAGGTCCCGATTATCTCCAAACCGGACGATGTCTGCAACACCTCCAAAGGTGCAATATACGCTCCAGAGTTTCGTTCGGACACTACGGACGATATATTGGCCCATTTCCAGAAACGACATGTGCCAGTCACCAATGTCTACAGGTTCCCTCCCCACAAGGAGAATCCCTCTGTGCCTAACCCTTAGTAGTTTCAGATACCTTCCAAAGGCCCGTGGGAAAATTTTGAATAAAATTCCCACGGTAAAAGGGGTCGCACTACCCCTTCGATCGACGAAAAAAAAGCGAAGCTTCTTTTTCGAAACAATAAAAATAAATAAATAAATAGAAAAAATTAATAAATAAAATTAATAAATAAATAATAAATTAATAAATAAATAAATAAAAATAAATAAATTAATAAATAAATAAATAAAAAATAAATAAATAAATAAATAAATATAAATGTTTAATTACCCGAATATTATTTTTTATGAGGTATAAGACTTCGCGATTGGGCTTAACCCTGAGTTCCCAGCACACCGCACCGCACCTTAGCCGCCCCGCCCACCGCACCGGCCACCTCAGCTTTAGTTAACGGATTAGAAGGAGTTTGCCACATGGATCTCCTCAATCTTGACACCCCGATTAGGGGAGGTAGTGACACCGTAACCTCGTTTTCGTAGAACGAGTTACGGGCCATGCACCAAAGGGGTCTCCAGGGCGGGGGCCCCCCAAACCTGGAAGATATTGACCGTAGAAGGCTGAAACCTGGTATACACCCTTTCATATAAGACCCATCATCCATATAAGAGGGTTAAAATATAAACCTACACCCCAATACGGGGGAGGGCGTCTCCAGCCCCCAAAACCTAAATGATCGCATTAGAAGGTTGAAAATTTGCGAAAATAGTTTGAGGAAGAATGACAGTAAGAGGATA
The DNA here is from genome assembly GCA_015478945.1 of Trachelipus rathkii. Lineage (NCBI taxonomy): Eukaryota > Metazoa > Arthropoda > Malacostraca > Isopoda > Trachelipodidae > Trachelipus > Trachelipus rathkii. The sequence continues at coordinate 59,963 of JABUQX010072349.1, forward strand.
CGGATCCGGATCGGATCAGGCACCGGCTCCGGTGCTTGCTCCGTTGCGGTGATGAGTTAGTAAATATTGACATAATATTACAATATTGGTATCAAAATATATGCTTATAAGTGTCATAGATTTCGAATAATTGGTTTGAAAGAAGAAGATCCCTTCTGCAGAAGAGTTCCGACAGCTGCCCCGGTCTGACGTGTGCGTCCGCAGGCGGCGAATCCGGCGCACGGCGCGTGGGCGCCCCTGCGCGCCCGCAGGCGCGAAGAACGCACCGCCAATAGTACTCTAATGAAATGTCTCATAGTAGAAACTAACTTCTGTTATTTTTCAGTTTTCTTTTAATAATTTTATAAATTTTTTTTTAGCTTTATAACGAGTAAGTGTAAGCATTTTGTTCGTTCAACTTAATTTTTTTTGTATTATCTCAACATAACAGTTAAAATGTAATATTTGAATGATAAACTAAAACCATAATCAAAACAAATATCTCAGTTTCCTATGTATGAAAAACGCTCCTAAACCTGAACATCACAGCATATATCATTCACAATGTCTAGATAACTAAAAGTTAGAAGTTCTAAGTTTACCAGCAGAAGTCATTCATTCAGTAGCAATCTCATTCTTTACTATACACAACTCGCCATGCGAGAAGAATTTTTATTGTATATTATTCGATTAATTTATCGAAATCTGACTTATACTTATTTATCTATTATTATTTATATATTACTATTAATTATTATCTGTATTTTATAATCTCATTATTATTATTATTATATTCCCAATTGATCCCGTACAACACCATAATAACGCTGTGCTATCGCTTAGCGTCTGCAGGCCATCAGAAACTCATGTAACAGGCTGGGTTGGTTAAGGAATTCCCTCTGAACCCTACATCGACCAGCCTAAACAAAACGCAATTTTAGTACGCTCAAGGAAAAACCAATCAGAGAACTGTATTTTTTATGCCATCACGGACAGCCAATGATGCGGTAATTCGTGCAGGAGATGACTCATAATCTTCAATATCTTTGTATCTACATGAGAAGGGTAACGAGTATTGTATCCTTACCTTTATTTGTTCGATTGCGTCCTTAACTTAAATATTTTTTATCTTTAAGGACGAGTAGTTTTATAAATCTAATCCTATTATTAAATTATTGCTCTATATTTATAATTAATTTATATTTATTGAAATACCTAGATTTATTATTATATTATTTCAGAAAAAGTATATGAAAATAACAAACCTAACATACCACACACCACACACACACACAACACCACACCACACATACACAACACACACACACACACACAACACAACACACACAACACACAAACATACAGATACACTTTACTTAATACATTAGTACGTAGGCAACGTATCATTATAACGTAACTCATTAACTAAGACTACGTCTGACTGCAGCGATGACTGCAAAGATACTTCTCGTAGTGATGTCAACATATGGGTAAACATTTTTCTAAACTTTCGTTTGAAGACATTTACATTTTTCACATGTTTTGCGATATTACTAAGACATATCATAAATAGTAAAGGACTATTTTGGCTTTACTTGTCAGCTATTTAATATACGATTGATTGTGCATTCTGAATGTGCATTCTGAATTATATAATTAGTGCGTTTTATTACTTATTAAAATTAATCTACTATATATTTTTTTTAATAAAAACTTTTAATTATTTTGTTTTTTTCGTTGGAAAAGATTTTTCTTTTGTTTGTTCACACTTAAAAATTATTCATTTATGTTATATAACTTTAACAAAAATTTTTGTGGCGCTTTCACCCTCGATCGGTGCAGTGCTGGTTTTACATTACCCTTAAATCTGAGTAAATCAGTAAATCAAACGGCACCAGTCCAACCACGTCGCGTTTCCGACCCTGCTTTAATGAAATGCTATGATCTATTGGAGTGCCAGCTTCTTTGATCATATTGACCTGATCTATATATCTATTGTACTTAAACTCATATATTTTTTTATTAAAAATGTTAGGTTTTACAACCCCTAAATCGGTTAAATCAAACTGCCCCCCTAAACCACCCTCCTACCACCATGATCTATTATTCTCTATTGATCTGATTGAATCATCAATTCTTTCTTCTTTTGAGTGCATATATTTTTTCTTTAAGTATAAGAATAAGTTCTTTGATTTAAAAAGTAGAAAAGAAAAACAATTTTTTATTAATGCGTTAGCGTTATAAACATAATGTGCAAACCTTTCTTATTCAATTACGTGATGGGTGGTGAGGTGTGTCAAGCCAAAGATTCCCGATAGTGCTGCAGCAGTCAAATCGGGTAAATTTCTTTGAGTAGTTTCCGTTTGCTACCAGCACCCATATGTGATGCGTTGTGAGTGCTAGTACCGCTATCAGTATAAAAGTTCCTCTGCTTTCTCGGAATAATAATATTCAGTATTTCACACACTTTAAGAGCCTTGAGATTCTTCGTCAAACAAGCAAGATCCATTGTTCACACACTCCACGTAGATATGGTGTCATACTTTATGTGTTTTTTTTACCAATGAAAAGTATCAATGCTTTTATTTAAAACAAAGATAGTTTATTCAAAACTATTTTCTACCAACTCTATATAAATATAAGATTATTTTATCTAAAATTATGAAACCTTCTGCTGTCCTTTTTACACAGGATCTATTGTTAATATATTTAAATTATAATTGATCACCTTGATTAGAGGTCTTGAATGCAATAATTATTAACCGAGAAAATCATGATTCCCGATTAGTTCAACTATTTAGTCAGAAATATAACACTTTAAATTACAACGAGAGAAGTTAATATATATACTTGTACTCATCATATAGTTGCAATGATACAAACCACAAGCTTATATAATTAAAATATATTTATTTAACTTTGCAATAATCTTCATCTCAAATTTCAATACATGGACTATTGATATAATGAAATAAATACTGTAAATTATAACACATCTTTTCATTACAGCGTCATTCAAAGAAGTGATATAGACTTATACAGTTGTCATCAATGTTAGTCCGAGCTAACACCACCTATATTCTAATCCTCTACTCATAAAACAGAGTAAAGTAAGGTATTCTTCTAAAAGATATTAATTATCACAGATGAGTATACAATATCTATAAATACTCATCAATCTGTATAATTTTCATAAAACTTTTTACATCGTTGAGCTTTTGATCCTATGCAAGATTATCACGCATAAAGTAGCTAGGTACTGTCGTATGACAAATATCTTACCTTAACGAGATTGAATAGCAAGATGTTTAAAATATACTATGACTAAAAAAAGATATGTTGTATTTAGTAAACTCATTATCAGCATGTTAAGGAGTACAGAAATTAATTATTACTCTATGAGAAAATTTAAAAACTGAAAAAGTTTCTGAAATAATAAACGTGAAATACCTAAACTTAAATTTACACTTAAATCATCATACTCGTTAATGTTGTTAATATTATAAAAATATACAAATAAAAAACAGAGTACACAAATGAAAAAAAATATAAGCCGAAGTATCCTAAATCTATATAAAGGAAAGTATTCCTCCCACTTCCTTTTTTATAGAACAGACCTCAGAAAGTCAGTATTTTATTGCTACAACTCTAGCACGTCGTCATGAGAATAAAAGCATCATAAAAACTTAATCAATAACTTGCTGGTAACGTGAAGAAGAAACATTCTTTATAAATAACATAAAGAATACTTCATAATACAAATGTGCTGGCCAGGCTGACTGTTGCCTACCTTTACCTCTTTCTCACGTTATACCCTTTAGTAACTAAGTGGCTTGCTCAATTGATGAAAATAGACGCTAGTGTTGCTTAAACCTCATTTTTCCAAAAGCGACATATAGAAGATTGAAAATATAACATCAGGAACCTACGCTACCATCTCGAATACAACAACTAGACAACAAACTAACACAAACACATAAGAATACTCAACAATCTACACCCGAAACACAGACTTTCAAACATTTAGTAATTAATGTTCTCCCAAAATACTATAACAAAACTCCTTTCTTTAGTAAATCATAACAAAACAAACCAAAGTTCCCACAATAATCAACAACAACAACAACATTCGAACAACAGATCGGGTTATTTTTATAACCCCACAACCCATGGATCGATCTTAGTCTGCATCCACACACACACTAAGATCAACCTTTGAGTTTATAATTATACACGCATTAACTAGCAAGCAAGACTAAAGTAAATTATACAGACACGTAATTGAGTATCACACAGTAATAGAGAACTCTAGAGAAGACGTAAAAACTATTCACGATAAAAAAAGAAATCTATATCTAAAAAATGCATAATTACAAAAAATATTTGACTAAATCATCCAAGCTTTATCTAAGTTCAGATCCTATAGCGGAACGATTCGTAGCTCCAGCACCAGATACTAAGATGAATGGTTTGAAGGGGAGAGGAGAACGATGAATTTGTAAACATGTATCCCATGGCAATCGCTTTAATTTGAATAGTTTGATTATTGAGTTAGCGGAGCGTTATATGGTGATCGAAATAATTCAGATAAATATAATTTATATAAAAAACCAGAAGACAAAACATATTCCATGATGACACAAAAGACAAGAGCTCACGCATTCTATAGAACATATCAAATTTTATCCTTTCTTGACTGTGAGAACACTTAATGAGTTATTTAATAAAGTCTAGATTTTTATTCTAATATTAGATTGACGTTATATCGTATCTCTATGCAGCACTTTGTTTCTGATTGGTTTATATGTAAGGAGCTCCTGATATAAAAACAGGCAATAGTCTAAAATAGATCAAACACTTTAAAACTTGCAGTAACTGTAATTAAATTTCCACAACTCTTAAACCATAATAAAGAACAAATAAGTATATTAAAGTGGTTTGGTCATTTGGATTAATATTCCAAAGTCCCTTAGACCAGATGCGAGTCCATTCTATAGGTAATCATTCTTTATGCTAATCTAGCCAAGATTTAATGATTGCTATAGTAGAAACTAGAAATAAACACATTACGTTACAAGTTGCACGATATATATATAGGTATAAGAGATAATAATAAAAAAAACATAACATCTTGATTGCTAATCAAAAAATGGTTATTATCACTTCAATTATATATATATTAGGTACTTTTTTATACGTAATATAAAAATACTCTCTTATGTAATATAATATTTAAAATATAATAAGCATCTATTAATCAGTGTATATATCTAAGAGTAATA